>CABFVX010001604.1:20816-63676 GCA_902151425.1 Timema shepardi | reverse complement strand
GCGTCTTACTACCCGTTCGGGTTACACGCACTTACGCTAATGTGTAATGGTAGGGTGATTGTGAGATGAAATGGAGGACCTACAGTTTAACGTGGAATCCGAACCACGGTGGAGGCCTGGCATTCCCCACATTCACAAGATGTCTTGTCAGAGGTGAAGGAAGGGTTTGGTAATCAGATAAATCTGTGCCGGGACCGAGGATTGAACCCCGGCCGCCAGCACTGAAGTCTGACACCTTACCCCTAGACCACCAGGTCACCCCAAAATTATTTATACACTTTGCATAGGAAAAGTTTGTTCAATCAACAAATATTTGTTATTCTATAATCATTGTGATTATTGTAAATTGGTTTGTCTTCGCTATGGACATAACTATCTCTTTGGTCAGTATATTTATATTGCATTTTTTTTAAATTAGTAGATCTAGCTATAGTATTTGACCAACTTTAGTGGCTGCATGGTCTAAGGTGCTACTCTTGCAATATACTATACTGCCGATGATGGGGCAATCGTGGTTCGATCTAAGTCGGATGTACTATGAGTGATTTTTCCTTAATTGTTTCCCATTCTCTCTCCCAATGCAAATGCAGGTACACCGCCTCTAAATTAAACCTTACTCATACCTACCCAATTAGCGTAATTAGTACATAAGTATATAACCCAAACGGGTAGTAAGACATTGTGTTAAGAAATGGTATTTGAATATATGTGGGGTGATAATATGTTTGATAAAGATATTGGAAATTGGAGATGACAACATAATGATGAGTTACATATTCTGTGAACAACACAAGATAGGATAATCAAGTCTCATAGATAACGGTGAGCAGGACATGCAGTGCGGATGGGATATTCTAGAACCTTGTTCAGGGTATTAACTGGCAAACTCAATGGGAAGAGACCATTAGGAAGACCTAGACTCAAATGGGAGGATAGCATTGTAATTTAGCTCAAAGAGAGTGTAATGAGGTGGACTGGAGAGAAATAGCTTAAGATAGAGATATGGTGTATCGAGGTGGTTTGGATAGAACTAGTTCGAGATGGGTATAGGTGACGTACGTTTGTAATTGCGGTAATGAACTTTCAAATTCCTAATGTCATATATTAAATAGTTAAAAGTGTGTTCAGCATTTAAATTTAACAAAGACGTTGGTCTTGTTTTGAATCCAAACGGTATTTTTTTTTCAAACGAAGTAAAGCAAATCCGATGATTATGATACAGTATTTTTATTATATTTTTCAACTGATTTTATGCTTTTATAAAATAAGTACAGGAAGTAGAAAGATAACTTCAATCATAGGTATGCATAAAATTATATATTTAAATAAACTAGTCTTATTTAGCTATGCACCAGATACGCCAAGCTTAGCCACAATTTTTTTTTTTAATAAAATCATATAAAATGTAAAAATAAAAAAACAAAATAACTGACCACAAATATCCCGGATGCATCCAACCAAAGGTCTTTTTAATGTTATGGATTTTTTTCCTTCGGTTTATTTACAAGCACTTAAAAATTTACGTTCTTTTAGAGCTCAGAAATATGTAGATGACGTCCAACTAGCATTACAAGATTCCACTGCCCTATGCCACGTTTACATGAGACCAATTGATAGGAAGGTTTGACTTACATCATTGGCTATCTTGGTGTGGACAGCGCTGGCCTGATTTTTCAGACAGGCTGTGACTGGTCTGAAAAAGCATGTCGACTTGCCCGAACAGGTAATTTTTGAGCTAGTTTGTAGAGTCAACGGCTTCTCCCACCAAAATGTGTCTTGACTGATGCCTCAACCAGCTTCAAGTGGACGGTCCAAGGAACGAATGACCCATCACAAGCCAGTTACCATCAATGTGTTGCGTGTTAGAATTGCGGTATGTATTTATTTTCATTGCCATGTGTTTAAAAAAAAAAGTTTTCGATGCTACACACAAAGTGGACTGAGAAAATTCATTGACCTCTACAAAGATAGAGAGGTTTCGTGGAACCAGTTCCATCAGTTGTGTAAGTACAAAATGAATGGATTACGTGAAATTGTGTCTTAGATTAGAATTGAAGGTTTTGGTCTAGCTGATGTCGAAGCAAAAATGAAAACATTACAGCTGCATATGATGGGGATACAATAGAGAAAACTGAATGATCAGAGATTAGTCAAGTTGTGTTTATGTGCCTGTTTTGGAGTGGTTAGATGTGATATTAGCATTCTAACAGGCCCTCAAACCTGCATGACTTAACCTTCGTGTGGACAGGCCGCTGACAATTTATAGGTAAGTCACTGGCAGTCAACTGACGCGAGTTGAACCTGCCCATATGTTGGCTTCGTGTAAACGCAGCTTAAAGGTATTAAAAATGTATCAAGCTAAAAGATCTTAAACGAAAACTAGTTTTAATAATGAGTTTTATAATAAAAATTAAAATGTATTAACAAGTAAAATATTGCACATTTTATTATACAAGAAATACAGCCTTAAGGTTCTTAAAGGCTGTAAAGCCTTACATTAAATATATATTTATCTAAAACAGATTTAAACTTATTTTCCCTTATATTTTCAATATAGTATTGCCAGATAAATATATATTAAGCGTAGGCAGGCGAGACAAACGCAATTTTAGATTTAATGTAAATTAGGTTCCCTGTTGTTGACATCTCACCTGCTTTCAAGGAATGTAAAATTAAGAATATGCATAACAATAATTTTACAGGTGGTTCTCTTTAGGTGTGAAACGTGGGCTTTTACCTCATATGACGAAAAAATGTGCTTAGGAAGATACATGGTCTAAAAACCAATGATGCTAATGGGGAGTGGAGTACGTTACATAACTGTGAATTTTATACCATGCATACCCAATACAATACAATGTAGGGATAATTATGTTTCGTAGATTACGGTGGTCAGGACATACAACGATAATGTGATATTCTAGAACCTTGTTCAGGGTATTGACTGGAAAACTCAATGGGAAGAGAACATAAGAATAGTCCTGAAAAGATAGTCTGTAATGAGGAGGACTGGATAGAGATAGCTCAAGATAGGGATAAGGGGTGTACTTTTGTAAGTATGGCAATGAGCTATCGAGTTCTTGATGCCATAAAGTAAATAGGTAAGTTAAGTAGGTTGTTTTTATATATTTTTAGTTAGTTCAAAACAAAAACAAACTTAGTTGTGACAGTGGTTCTATCAAGTTATCGGGATTAAATCTTTTTCAAGTTTTGGTATTTTCTTATAAAGATGGTATGCTCCATAAACCAGAGTTTTATATATATAGCTCTAGCCACATGATCATGGTGGGTTCCGTGCCCCCTTTAGCGACTCCATATAAAGCATTAGAGTTTTAAGAATTTTGGGGTCAATTACCTAAAACATTTATGTAGGCAGTGTGCGAAGTTTAAGAATTCTAAAATACTGGAAGGTTCTTGAAAAATTTGGACAAATAAAAGACCGAAAAAAAAAATACACCACATGACTTTTGATTTTGTTGTTTCTTATGACTGCCTCTATAGACACTTGGTTTGTTTATAAGTCATTGACACCCAATACCCATTTAGTGAGCTCTCCAAACCATTTGTATTTTACCAATCCATTACTTTCCCAAAAAGACGATCCCCCGTCCACAAAGATACCACTAAGTGAATCTTTGCAATTATGATTATGAAACAAATAGCCAAAACTATTGTTAATGCATTTTAGTGGGGACAGTCCCTCATATATATCATATTCTGAAAATTGAAAAATGACACCTGGACACGGGAATCGAACCCGGGACCTTCGGCTTAGTAAGCCAATGCTCTTACCACTGAGCTATCCAGGATTCATCCCGTGCCCATGGTCATGTTTATAAGCTGACGACTTCCACGTCCATCTTAGACTCTGGCTTAAACTATGAGTGAAGAATGACCATGGGCACGGGACGAGTCCTGGATAGCTCAGTGGTAAGAGCATTGGCGTACTAAGCCGAAGGTCCCGGGTTCGATTCCCGTGTCCAGGTGTCATTTTTCAATTCTCAGAATATGATAATTATGATTATAATAATGGCTCGATTTGGTGGTCGAAGTTTCTGAGGTGTCCCTCTCTCAATATATTGTACTTCCGATGACGAGGATACCTGGTTTCAAGTCCTGGTCGGGAGTAATGAAAGAGTTTTTTCTTAATCGATATGCCACTCTCCCTCCGTGAAAATGCTAGCACGCTACCTCCTAGATTAAACCTTCTCCACTTCTAACACATTAGCGTAATTAGTACATGGGCTTATATCCCAAACATCTTGTGAATGTGGGGAATGCCAGGCCTCCACCGTGGTTCGGATTCCACGTTAAACTGTAGGTCCTCCATTTAATCTCACAATCACCCTACCATTACACATTAGCGTAAGTGCGTATAACCCGAACGGGTAGTAAGACGCGGTGCTAATAATAATAATAATAATACTATCCCAAATGGATTGTAGGAAGCACTGACGAAAAACAAGATAATAATTCCAAATTTTTTGAAAAAATAGAATATGAACCAGATTTATATCAGTCGGTGTTTACATAACCACTTTACCCTACCTTTTTATTGATGTAAACAAAGGCAGTGGTAAACAGTATGAAGTCAATAGTATATGAAACATTTTAAAAATCATATGAAATTATATTAGTTACATAAAGATTTTTATACGATTGCAGCTTGGTAAACTAACCAGTCATTAACAGTATAGTAGACTTAAAGAATATGTGTGTAATTGATTTACTGATATTTGCATTTATGATACAATTTACCTCGATTAGCCACAATTTTAATTATTTTACATTTTATTATAGTCTATTATGTGAGTTTATAATTTTTAAAAATTTAGGTAAACAGCTTATAAAACCATGTAGAGTAGTTTAAACATTACATATCACAATAATCACCTTGAATGTGAGAGAAAGACTGACTCATCACAAATACATAATGATTTTACGTCATATCTAATAACCAGCTAGTGTGTTCTAGACCTCTGGTACGAATCTAAACCCACTTATATGTAGGCAGGTACAGAAAACATTTTCAAAGGCAACTTAAAATGAGCTACCTTTTACCAGTTGATGTAGCCTTATGCCTCAGGTAATATATAATATACCTTCATGTCTATATTTAACTAACATATACATGTCAAACTGGATTTAGAACCAATCGTGGTAGAACCGGTCAGCTGGATACATCATCACGATAGCATTTAAATATACAGACTTCAGTTGTGGGCATGATCGTTAATGCAAGGGGTATGCCTATCTAAGAGCTGAGATGCGTTAGAAACGACGTTATCTAACAGGTTTTCTGTTATTTCCGAATTTGCTTCTAATAAAAATAGAGTATAATAGGTATCAGCACGTCCCTAAGAAATAAGAAACCTTACATATTAAGTTTAACAATGTTTGTTTATATATATAACATATATATTAACAATGTTTATATATATGTACCAAACCCTTCCTTCACCTCTGACAAGACATCTTGTGAATGTGGGGAATGCCAGGCCTCCACCGTGGTTCGGATTCCACGTTAAACTGTAGGTCCTCCATTTCATCTCACAATCACCCTACCATTACACATTAGCGTAAGTGCGTATAGCCCGAACGGGTAGTAAGACGCGGTGCCAATAATAATAATAATAATAATAATAATAATAATAATAATTTATATATATGGAAAACTAGCCCATTTTATGATACGTTTTACGTGAAATATGGAAGTTGTGAGATCGGTTAGAAACATATATACACCCCGCCTCCCCAAACAATAATATAATTTATCATGGCCTCACCAAAATATATAAGACTATTGTTTGAGTAGTTTTAGAGTTCAAGTAACTGGAAATTCTACTGACAAATAATTCCTACTTCCCCGAGGAAATAAGGTCAAGAATCGCTATGGCCAAGGAAGCTTTTAACCAGAAGAGGTCACTGCTAACCAGCAGGTGGAGCTTGGAATTGAGGAAGAAATTGATGAAATGGATGAAATGCTACATTTAGAGGATCGCGCTGTTTGGAGCAGAGACTTGGACTAATAGGAAGATGGAAAAAAAATAAAATACTTAGAGAGCTTTGAAATATGGGGCTGAAGAAGACTTGAGAAGATCATTTGGACCAAAAGGTGGACAAATGAAGTAGTACTAGTAAAATGGGTTCAGAAGAAAACCATTTTGGATGTTATTCTTCAGTACAAAGCAAAGTAGATTGGCCATATCCTTAGGATGAACTGCAGGATGTCTTAGAATGAATGGTTAAGGGAAAGAGGAGCTTAGGCAGAAGGATACAAATATTGGATGAATTGAAGGAAAGAAGAAAATTCTTGGATCTGTGCGAGGAGACATAGGACAGGGCGCATTAGCGGTTAATGTTCACTGACAAAAGGAATGTACCTGTCGTAAGACAGAACATCGAATAGTAATATAAGAGCTCAAGATTTGCCATCCTCATAAAAAAACATGAACTGAGGATTTGATTATATTATTATTATTATTATTATTATTATTATTATTATTATTAGCACCACGTCTTACTACCCGTTCGGGTTACACGCACTTACGCTTAATGAAGGACCTACAGTTTAACGTGGAATCCTAACCACGGTGGAGGCCTGGCATTCCCCACATTCACAAGATGTCTTGTCAGAGGTCAAGGAAGGGTTTGTTAATCAGATTTGATTATACGCAAGTAGTATTTACGCTAACGGAATAGAGATGAGGAGGGTAGAGTTTTAATGAAAATGTACCAGCATTTTGTTGGAGGTAGAGTAAGAAACAATTGAGGAAAATAAAACTCAGGACATCCAGCAGGGATTCTAACCCCAATAACCCCGTTTACTATAAAACCAGTCTAATACGAGAGTGACGTGCAAGAACATGCAACTACCGATTTGGGTAATTCGAAAATGATCACTAGTCTTTTTCCTTGGTAAGTCAGGCACACTAGCAGTGGCACTATGCACGTGGCTTAGTTGTTTTAGCTGTGGCCAGAGTCCTGACCTGCCTGCCAACACAAAACACACTGAGAGAAGTGCCATCAAAATGTGTAATGTCAAACATACGAATTATATTTTAAATGAACGATTGCAAAATGTTTGGTAGATAATTTTGCAAGAAAAACTTGACATAAACTAAGTGTTTCGTTAAAAAAAAAAGAAGTATTGATTAAGTACTACCAATCATAATCCAGTTTACCATTTCTCATAATATTTTTAAGTATCAGTTCAGATTGACATCAAAATTAAAGGATAATTATACATTAAAATATTGTTATATTGTTATATTTTTATCATGAACAAAAGCATTAAATCTTAAACAATATCATTATTGTAAATAAAATAAATACAATGTAAGTGAAACTCGAATATAAATATATTAAATATAAATACATATAAATGTGCTAATATATAAACTAAGCTGACGATACTGAAAATATGATATTACTAGCAGTATACACAAATAACATCTATTACAGCCTAATTATTTTTAATGAATATTCATAAAAGTACAAAGTTAACATACAGTTGAAAGTAATACGGACTTTAGGGTGACCTGGTGGTCTAGGGGTAAGGTGTCAGACTTCTATGCTGGTGGCCGGGGTTCAATCCTCGGTCCCGGCAAAGATTTATCTGATTACCAAACACTTCCTTCACCTCTGACAAGACATCTTGTGAATGTGGGGAATGCCAGGTCTCCACCGTGGTTCGGATTCCACGTTAAACTGTAGGTCCTCCATTTCATCTCACAATCACCCTACCATTGCACATTAGCGTAAGTGCGTATAACCCGAACGGGTAGTAAGACGCGGTGCTAATAATAATAATAATAATAATAATTTTTCCTCACCCTTGAGCCTTTCCGAAAAATCAAAATGATCATGTATAGCCTACCATGGTAGAGTTGCTTTTGGGACATTTAATTCAGGCTAAATAATTAAAGATAAATTGCAGAGACGAACAGGCCTTATGTCAAATGAGCAGACATCAACTCTGCTGCACATATTGCAATCGTGTAGCCACATCCTTCAAATTGATGTTTGTCATGTTAAATATTTTACTATATTATTGGGCGAACATTGTGTGTGTGTTTGTTTGTGTTTTTGTGTGTTTCTTTATGTTTTTGTGATTATGAATATTGTTTTTAGTTTCTAGCCAGTTTTTGCACTTCTGTGTGTTTTAAGTGTGTTTTGTGTCTACGTGTGTGTGTGTTAGTGTTTCTGTATGTAGTCTTGTGTTTCTTTATATAGTTTCGTGTTTCTGTATGTAGCTTTGTGTTGTTGTATGTGGTTTTCTGTTTTTGTGGTGTTTTGTGTTTCTGCGTGTTTTTATGTTTCTGTGGGTAAGTGGTTTTGTTTTTATGTGTGTTTATGTGCTTGTGTTTATTTTTGGTGTTTGTTTTTGGTTTAGGTTTTGACTTAGTGTTTTGGTGTGTGTTTGTGTTTATTTGAATTTTAAGTTTATGTGATTTTTTAAATGTTTGTGTGTGTGTGTGTATATGTGTGTAAGATTTGTGCGTGTATATGTGTGTATATGTGTCTGTGTGTGTGTGTGTGCGCGCGCGCGCGCATGTAAACCACGTACTGCTTACTTGGGATATCCCCATATTTAAACTAAGGAGATTAAATTGAATCCAACACCTTCGCTCAGTCGTTAGCGTGTCTGCGTACTTAGCTAAGGGTCCAAGGTTCAATTCCCGGCATGGCCGAAAATTTATCATTGGGGAAATGTGTGTTTACTCTTTCACATTGATAAATTAAAGGCCTGAGACTGGATGTTGTGTTTGTTCTAGTCTTAGGTTAGATTATAGGATATTTGAAACTACTACAGACCTAGCCAGCCAGTAGTGGAAATTATATGGCTTGAATAAAAAAGTGACCCAGACCATAGGCTGGAAACAGTAATATATGTAAAGTAAATGTTGAGAGGAAGAAGGTACAAATTAGATAAAACGTAACCACATTTCTGGGGAGTGAAAGTGGAAAATCATTTAGTTAAAAACACTAACCACACCCAGACATGATACAAACTTGTACCTATCCATCACCTCAAACAAGTCTAGACGGGAGTAACACCTTAGTCACGTGCCCACAAGTGCGAGTTTGGTTCACTCTTAATATTATTATTATTATTATTATTATTATTATTATTATTAGCACCGTGTCTTACTACCCGTTCGGGTTATACGCACTTACGCTANTAATGCGTAATGGTAGGGCGATTGTGAGATGAAATGGAGGACCTACAGTTTAACGTGGAATCCGAACCACGGTGGAGGCCTGGCATTCCCCACATTCACAAGATGTCTTGTCAGAGGTGAAGGAAGGGTTTGGTAATCAGATAAATCTATGCCGGGACCGAGGATTGAACCCCGGCCGCCAGCACATAAGTCTGACACCTTACCCCTAGACCGCCAGGCGACCCTGGTTCACTCTTATTCCAAATAATAAACATTAGGCCCTTGTTCAATATATATGCGTATGCGTAAAAAAAACCTATTCGTTGATTACATATAGTGGAGTAACGATAAGAAGGCATGTTTATATCATTTAACAAAAAAAAAATGTTAGAGTAAATATTAATAAAATGTAGTCGTAATACTTTTATTAACAGCATTGATTCAGTGTTTCAAAAATGATTGCTAGAAATTATATAATTTGACGTTAAGTATTATAATAGTAGTTTTAGTAGTTTTTTTTTTTAAATATCTTATAAACCTTCCTTCCTGTTGCAATTCCACCATAGTTATGTTAGCTGCAGGGTAAGCCGGTTCACGCGGCTATTTTCTCTAAAGGACTGACCAAGAACTAGAACGCATTTGTAAAGTAAGATAATGTATATTTTTATTTGACCAGTGTATATTTACCCGAGATGTGTGAGCTCAATTGTAACATATATTTGAATGAAAATTGACTCTAGTTTACGCAATAAAACATAGCGTGTGATTGGTTGCCTAATTTCCTGTTGTTTTATAACTCATGAAATGTATTGCTTAAATAGGTCCAATATGGCCATCATAATGTCAGAGAAATATTCACCCGTTTTGAGATAAATAGGAATTAGACTTAACTCTAGCTTTAATTTGAATATTACTTTGTGATATTAGATAATTACTTAACATATATTTGTACAGAATCAAGGGATTACAACCCGCTTTGGTGGCGGAGAGGTCTAAGGCGCTAGTCTCGCAGATGACAAGATTGCCGATGACGGGAAGATCTAGGTTCGAATATAGGTCGGGTATACTGGGGTGGTTTTCCAAAATAGTTTTCCACTCTCTCTCATGAAAATGAGGATACATTTACTATAAATATAATAATCCTTATTCCTTAAACCATTGGTGTATTTAGAACATAAAAATATAACCCAAACAGATATTAAAACACGGATCTTTATATATTTTTTAATTTTCCATATTGTTTCACCATTACTTTGTAATTTGATAAACATAATAAGATGAGAATATATAATTATTTAAAAAAGCATTATTGTCTTAAAGTAATTCGTGTATTTCTTCCTATGGTACAATTTTATCAATTTTTTTTATCACGTATATTTGGTAAATGACCCATGTTTAGGGGTGTCGTTTGTAAGTATGCTGGTTTCCAATGTATAAATATATGACTACAAAGAGAAAATACCTTCCCTCTTGGCAAAAATTTAACATCTAGGCACGATAATGATAATAGAGACAGATATATAATCATATTAAACATATTCTGCTGGGATCAAACCAAGATCTACTAACCATTGTAATATATGAGTAAGAAATTATGTAGTTGATTTTTTTAAATTTAAATCACTAGCCATTAGGAAGTCAATTTACTAAACACATTTTAATTAAATGTCATATACATAATAATGTAAAAAAAAATTTTTTATTTATTAGTGGACATATCTTAACACTACACTTCAGAGTAGTATTTCTAGGTTTGCATTATGGCCAGCTTGTATCAATAAAATGAGCTCATCTGTGTTTTCCCAAAATACCAGATTTAGATCTAATTTTCTATACAATTTTGATTCGATTCAACATATTGAGTATACTGGAAGATTTCCTTGTTCAATTGTCCATTGTACTGCATCCATTGGTATCAGACTTCTGTGTTGGAATACCGGGGTTCAATCCTCGGGCCCGGCAAAGATTTATCTGATTACCAAACCCTTCCTTCACCTCTGACAAGACATCTTGTGAATGTGGGGAATGCCAGGCCTCCACCGTGGTTCGAATTCCACGTTAAACTGTGGGTCCTCCATTTCATCTCACAATCACCCTACCATTACACGTTAGCGTAAGAGCGTATAACCCGAACGGGTAGTAAGACGCGGTGCTAATACTAATAATAACATTGATAGAGGTATCCTCGATTGAAATATTTAATGTGAAAATGCCTATTAAATTTACCTTGCAGTCAAAGTGTGAGACTCGCATTGGTATCGTGAGTCTTTCATTATGAGATCGGGGTTCGATTTAAACGGGGATTACTTGTAATTATTGTCCTGTCAAGACACCTTGGATCAGTCGGTGGCGTGTACGCTTACCCAAACTAATGATCCTGGGTTTGATCCTTGGGTTGGCCGAAAAATGAATCATTGGTATGTTTGTGGGTTATACCTTTAACAAAATGCATTAATGTCTGGGGGATTGGGTGTTGTGTCATTTTAAAATAATATTGTATATATTTTATGTGCTGATATTATCAGTTGTGTATGAAAATTCAAGTTATACAGTACACACCCCCAAATTTTATTAATAAATAAGTAGGATTAAAAGGCGATTTTCTCAACCTGTATCTATAAGATAAAGTGGCCACATGACTTCTTTGTTGCTGACTGACAGCTCACAGCTGACGTCTGACAGTCAACATTTAGGTTATATACCTGAATTTTGACTGTCAGAAGTGACAGCTTCTAAACATATGTTTTTGCAGATCATATGGTTTGGCGTAGGGATACATAATAATAATAATAATAATTTTTTAAAGCTGTCAGTCAGCACCAAAGAAGCCATGTGGCTACTGTACATACGTACTAAAGGGCACATACCGAATTTGTTTACCTGTTTTGGAGAATATCAGAAGCGTACGACGTAGGTGCATCAAAATCACAACACTGTTTGTACTCTCTAGACCAGATATGGCAACGTCGCTGTTTAACATCGGACTAAACTAACCTAGCTCCAACTAATGAAAAACTATTACCGTTTTCCTATTATACTTTGGAGAATCACACACAACGCGATAGCTCATTCCCGCAATCAATGTGGACACAGGATGTTCGACAAGCTACCACGCTATGCGGTTGTTGGTTTTCCCCAATCAACTTTTGTTACAACGTGCACCTTTCATCCATATTTTCGTGCGCTTTTTGAGATCAAGTTTCTCACTCTTATGCTCTTTCGATGTTCTCTGGTATTTACCGTATATTTGCTGACATTTTCTCCAATTAGCACTTCTATCTCATATTCCTTAATTAAGTATTTAATAATTCTTATGTAAAAAATAAAAAAAAAAAATTTCTATGTTAGTAGATGCGTAGGTATATCATTTTTACCGCGTCTTAGTAAACCTAGATGCTGGGGCTTTACACTAACATTAATCAGGTTTAATTGATAAGGTATATGTAAGGTAGTATTTTAATGGATAGGTAACTGCATCTGCGTGGAGGGAACTTGGGAAACCATTTAAGAAACAGCTCTCTCAATACACACGACCGGGACTCAAACCCCCCATGTATCGATAACTAGCAATACAATCTAATATAAGAGATACTCATTAGACCATGAGTCAACCAATGCGGTTAGTAGACACAGTAGAAGAGATTTAGAGTGGAAGGGGGGTGGGGGGTGGGGAGCAAACAAAGTTTCAAACTACATGGCTCTCTCTTACTGCAACGAGCATATAACTTGCTAGCAGTGTATATAACTATACTAACATATAAATAAACTTAAAGTGTGATTTTACTTGAACATGATTATCTGATCATGTTAAACTTTTTTTTTACATCCATTACTGTTTCCACACTGTGGCCTGAGTCATTTTTTTTATCAAGCCATATATTTTCCGCTACCGGTTTGCTAGGCCTATCGTAGTTTCATATGCCTTATAATGTAACTTAAGACTAGGACAGGCACAACATCCAGTCCCCGGCCGTTAATTTCTCACTGTGAAAGGGTAAACCCACATTTCGCCAATTATAAGTTTTTAGGCCATGCCGGAAATCGAACCCGGGAGTCTTAGCTCAGATGACAGACACACTACCAACCTAGCTAAGATGTCCGATTTTAAAATATAAACATAGGCCTACTTTTTATAGGAATACAATGTGGCATGAAAAACATAATTCAAATGTATACACACACACTCGTACAAACTACAGTAGCCCCATGACTTCTTTGGTGCTGACTGACAGCTTTAAAAAGTTACCATGACCAAATTATGTATCCCTACGCCGAACCATATGATCTGCAAAAACATGTGTTTAGCAGCTGTCACTTCTGACAGTCAATATTTAGTTATATACCTAAATGTTGACTGATAGAAGTCAGCTGTGAGCTGTCAGTCAGCACCAAAGAAGCCATGGGGCTACAGTAGTATAAAGAAACAGCGATAAAAAAAATGATCAAATAAATATTAATAATTTATATTTTGTTGTTGTTTGTATTTTAACTATGCTCATTTCCATTCGCTCCGTATCGTATTATGTGTTTACTAATATTTAAATTAATGTTATTTTAAATTTCTTTTTAAATATCGACAAAGTTGACATAAAGATTGAACTGTGCTTGAAATGTTCTAGAAGTGAATTATCATTTATCGTATTTTATCCAGAGGTATTTTAAATAATCATTTAATTAACTACATGTATTTCCTAGTTATCAATGGTCTCAAATAAAATAAATTTGACTTTGGCATCAGGCTAAAGGTCACATCAACTAGGATGCAGCATTATGATGATAGCATAAATATATTTACAATTAAAGTATAACTACTAGTACGGGATATGCACACATTCACACTAATAGATTAGGGGGAGGAATGTTAAATATGGAAGAAACGTAACACGATTTCATCAAGTGACAGGTTGACATCATTTAATAAAATCCACCTTATTTACACATAAACGGGATTCAAATCCTGATATTCCCGGAACCGGAAATTTACCTTAAGGCGAGCGTTGCTTGATAATGTAGCTGTTATTTACCCAAATGTATAAGCTTAGAGGGTGACCTGGCGGTCTAGGGGTAAGGTGTCGGACTTCTGTGCTGGCGGCCGGGGTTCAATCCCCGGACCCGGCACAGATTTATTTGATTACCAAACCCTTCCTTCACCTCTGACAAGACATCTTGTGAATGTGGGGAATGCCAGGCCTCCACCGTAGTTCGGATTCCACGTTAAACTGTAGGTCCTCCATTTCATCTCACAATCACCCTACCATTACGCATTAGCGTAAGTGCGTATAACCCGAACGGGTAGTAAGATGCGGTGCTAATAATAGCAATAATAATATAAGCTTAGAATATTACTTTAATTTATGTGTAATTTAATATAATAATACTAATGTAATATGTAATTTGTTAAGAAAACTACCCATTTCAAAGGTCATACTGTCAAGGGTGTCAATCTTGTAAGATATTGGATTGACAGGAAAGTCAAGGCTAGATTCTCTCAAGGGGTTGACGGTTGGTCTTTCTAAATGTAGTTAGTTTCCCTAAACCCTCTTTAAGCTAATTAAGGTACATTCTCTCTAAGTTAACGTCCAAAATACAACTCCCTAAAATAAATAAATAATAACTTTGGTATGGAACGTACCAATTACAACAATCTAAAAGAATTTACGTGCCATAGAGTTTACTGATATAATTACAAATTTTATTTTAAATAATTACTGATGTAATTATAATGGTTATTTTAAATAATTACAGATAGGCAATAGTTTTTTTAACACCCCGTCCAGGCTATGCGCTTTTGTTCTAAGACAACGGTTTTAGGGATGAGGAAGGCTATATTTAGAGGAATGGTAACCAACAACATTTGCATGGGGGAAGAGGGGAAAACCATTTTAGAAAAAGCACCCTCAGTACACCCAACCAAGATTTGAACCTTGATCTACCCGTCATCGGCAGTCTAGTCTACAGCCAGAGTTGTGCGTTAGATATTGATATAATTACAACAGTTATTTTAAATTCGTTTATGGGGAGTATTAGATCTTACATAATATATATTTAATTCAAATCTTTGTTAGATATTTTTGTTTTACTAAACTTTTATTAGTTATTATCTGGATAATGGACGCTTGACAACTCTAAGAGTGATCTCTTGAAATATTTTCACTTCTTAGAAATACGTAATATTAATATTTGAGTCCAATGCACCCAGAGTTTAAAAATGGGTGGTTTACAAATCTAGGCGTTAGACAACTTTCGATTATATATATAAAATAATATTATTTACAGAATAGATGGTTCAAACATGATCTCGTGTCAAATCATGCCAAAATATTTTGTGCAATCTTCTTTCACAAAAAAACTGTATATAATTGCAAATTTATTATCACCATCACTAGTATAACATATAGATTACCTTTAAAAATTAATCACCTCTCTTCTTATTTAAATTCTCAACTAAAAGCTAGATCTTTTTTACATTTTAAGGGGAACTAATTTAACACATAATTTACGCACATAGATTGGCATGGGGAATAAGGCATTAACCTCATCCTGTGTGGCAGGGAGGTCGAGGTTTGAATCCTGGTAGGACATATGGAAGACGTTATTCTCAAAACGTTTTTCCTCTTTTTCTTCACACATCTTCGGTTACATTTCCTCTATGATCACACATTCCTTATCCCTATATCTTTAGTGTAAATATGTGAATGTCCTGTATGGGCATTGATATCATGTAGGGCCGATACATTTTTGTGGACATATTTAGTTTGATAAAATAGCAACTATACATAATTGAAGTTTAGTATTTTGTGCTATACACATATTTCATATTGCTTATTATTATTATTAGCACCGCGTCTTACTACCCGTTCGGGTTATACGCACTTACGCTAATATGTAATGGTAGGGTGATTGTGAGATGAAATGGAGGACCTACAGTTTAACGTGGAATCCGAACCATGGTGGAGGCCTGGCATTCCCCACATTCACAAGATGTCTTGTCAGAGGTGAAGGAAGGGTTTGGTAATCAAATAAATCTGTACTGGGACCGAGGATTGAACCCCGGCCGCCAGCATAGAAGTCTGACACCTTACCCCTAGACCGCCAGGTCACCCCATATTATTTATTATTGCCTCAAAATGGTCAATAGACTTAATTATTCACTCCTTTTAAAAAAACAAAATCTTATTGTAAATATCAATGTGATTCTTCAAACACAGCATAACTCGCATACAAGCTTAGAATTATTATTAAATATCCATTACATTTAAATCTTTTATTATTTGTGAGTGGCTCCATTAAAAATTTTCAAACTTTAAAAACGACAAACGGTCCACTATTAAAAGCTGAAATGGCTATTTTCTGAACTGAACTATAATCAGTTAGTAAAGAGAACCTTGCTGTATAATTTGACAATCATCTATCAAATTCAACATAGTATTTTTATCTTTAAATTTTAAACAACAGCAATAATTAATTTATAATTTCATAGCTATTAAAAAGGTGTTAGCCAATTTATATTATAGATCAAAATCATTTTATATGAATAGGTTCTGAACTATAATCTGACAAAAATTAGTTGTAACTTTAGTTTACATAACTTTGAGAACATATTACACACAAAAATTGTAATACACTAAACATAAATGATAATTCATTAATTATTTTTTACTAAATCAAATAAAATGTAATTTCTTATAATATCTTAGAAAATAATGTAATTTGAATTCATAGTTTAAAAAATATCTGTCAGATGAAAAAATATTTCATGTTTATATAATGATAATGAACCGTTATTAGTCAGAGCAAATACGCTGAATTAGTTACATTCCACTTTAGTTTATGAAATGTTTACCTTTCTTTCCGGCGCTGAGACTGGTTCGGGAGGGGTGGAGGGGGTACTGTAGCAAACTTTTACATCCTCGTGGTCATGTTGATGTTGACTATCCAGACGACCATGATTCGTATACTCGGTGGCCATGGAACCACCTAGCGGAGAATGTTGGTACTCCGCTCGGCGGTATTCGACTGCAGCACCCTCCAGGATGACAGATCAGATTTACACGTTTTTCAAAAAAGATAAAATAGATCCAAAATAACAGGGAATGCTAATTGTCTAAAACCCAAATTTAAAAACAACAACAATGAAATGGGCAATATGAAGTAAAATTAACGCAAATGTTGGAAACGAGATGGCCCTTTATTTACGTTGGTTTGAGCACTAGTGAAATAAATTTCTAAAACGATTTTAAAAGTGAGATGATAATAATAAGAAGTTATCGCAGCAAACCATAAATTTTGATTTACAAAACAAAAATATACAAAAATGTACAATGATCAAAGTTAGTTTGGTACATTGTTCATTTTGCTAAGAAATCTTTTTTCCTTCGCTTTATTCTTACAAACATTTACGCTTTTATAAATAATTATTTGTCTCACTAGTTTTTATGGCGTCTGAGTTAAGGTTTTCATATAGTAGTAAAATATTGTTGGGGCTAGCATTGAATTATTATGTAGCCTAATAAATTAAATATAAACAAGTTCTTCACTCTCTCCGTAGAAAAGGCACTTACGTTAAGTAGGCAGACAACAACAGAGATTTAATCTACAAACAATTCGTTATTTAAAAAAAGTCTTACTACGCAAATGTTTGTTTACACTGCCTAATCCTAACTTACAAAAACAACCTTATTTGATCTGCTCTTTAAATAAAGACGCCTACACATACTCAAATAAATTTAAGTGTTTTAGTACCGAAAAACAAAAATATGACAACAAACTTACACGTCTCTCTTTGAAATGACACTGTATTCCGTAAACATTAATAGAAAATAAATTATATATTTTAACCCTGTAAATTTATCCGTATCAAAGACAATTGGAAGTTTTATTCACTTTTTATTTTGTGTGTGGGCATTTACTTGTATTTATTTCATTTCACAAGAAAAAGAAAGACACCACTGACATAGTCAAATATAAGTCCTTATTTTTTCAACCACATGAACTCTTCTTAAAAAACTCTAAAAAACAACAACTAACCCGCGCAATATAATTTTTTTTTTTCCTTGAAAGTTACTATCACAACTTGTATGTTCTTTTTATTATTTTTTTCTGCGGAACACTCGTCTAAAAAAGTTGCCCGTTCACAAGCTTGTCTCATAACGAACTGCTTGGTACGAAAAAACCAGGAGGGGGCTACGAGCGTTTGGTGCGTGGTGGGGTGAGGTGGCGAGGGGAATTGGTTAAATGGGGGAAACAGGACGAGAGAAGGGAGAGAGTTTTTTTTTCTTGATTTTTTTTTCACAGTTCGAATTTAGCTTTGGTTGAATTATACTAGTGTTGATCCTTTAAACAGAGAATTTAAAAATAAAAATTTAGATCTAGGTTTAACAGAAAAATGCATAATAAACATAGAACTCCTATAATAGTTTCACAGACGCACTTTGACTTTTGTGGCCTACGAAATTAAAAGAAAATGAATAGTTTTCTTCTTTTAGTGATTTTACCCCCCGCTATTGATTGCAATGAGTTTAAATTATTATTATTATTATTAGCACCACGTCTTACTACCCGTTCGGGTTATACGCACTTACGCTAATGTGTGATGGTAGGGTGATTGTGAGATGAAATGAAGGACCTACAGTTTAACGTGGAATCCGAACCACGGCGGAGGCCTGGGAGTTTAAATTAAGCCGGACGAATTTAAGGCAGTGTGACCTGCATCAGATGACACGCATCCTATGGCATCAACTTCATCTGGTACGGTTTGGTAGTGTTGAAGAAGACTGGGCTTAACTCCCATTGAGGGTGATTTTTCCTTAGTGGTTTCCCACTAATCCTCCACGAAAATGTGGATACATTTCCTTAAAAATTCTACTTTACTTGTACACTAACAGTGTAATTAAAATGTTTATATCCCAAATGGGTACTAATATGCAATGGAACAAAACACCCATCATTATATTCTTCCTATTGTATGACCAATCCCATTTACAAAATACAATTGTATCAGTATTATTGTCTAGAATCAAACTATGGGTCTTAAAACCAATAGAACAAGCAAAAAATGAGTTAAACAAATGGACAAGGAGGGTTCGGACATCACTCAAACCTGAACAATCCTCTTAGCCATGTCCTAAAAGATACAGCGTTCATTGAACCCATTTTCTAGTCAGAAACTAATAGTCTCAAAAGTAAAAATAACAAAAATTCTATAGTTTTCTACTGAAGTATTTTCTCCCCTAACCATCCATTGAAACACTTTAAAAAAAATTCACCTTTCATTTTGATGAGTATAAATTCATTCGGATGGGTTAGCCTTTTACAAACGTGTATTTTACACTTTCTTGGATAAAGAATGGGTAGTAAAATCTTAAAGAAATAAAAACATCTTGTTTGACTGAAGAGTTGTGATGGTAGGAGGAAAAAAATATTGAAAAGAAATACCCGTGTCTTAGTACTTAAGTCTTGACGTTTTATTAGCATAGCTACCATAAACAAACCTGACTCAGGTAAACATTCTTTTGTTTAAGAATTGTGAGCCAACCATTTGAAATGTTCAATTTGTTGAAGTGTTAGATTATTGGTTCAAGTAAGGAATTCTTACACATGAAACCCACGTGAATTAATTATACATTTCAACTTGGACTAGAATGTTTTCATATTAACATTTATAACGTCTTCTTATAAGAGATTCCCTTAAATATGGACATTAATATAAATATATATTTATACTAGAAGAATTGTGTGAAGCAACAAATTGTAAATGATGACACAGGTGCTTTACTATACTTAATTTTCTTTTACAAATTAACTACATTCTTTACTAAGATGCTTTAACTTGTAATTTTAGTTTACTTAAACTAAATTATGTTCCATGCTTTTTTTTTCTACTTTGGAACTTTGTTTCCCTATACAACAGAAAAATGACAATTTCTTGTTGATAGGTTAATATTGTACAATGACTGAATTTTTTTCGCTGTGTCTTAATACCCATCTGGACATTATAGGTTAAGGAATAAGAGGGTAGAAGTTTTGAGAAAAGCACACTCGTTTGCATTAAAGGAGAAAGGAAAACTATACATCCAGCCGAGTAAAACCTTGACCTACCAATTATGTGTAAACCAGACTAGATAATACTGAAATCTAACCAACCATCTTTCTATTTCAAACTTTATAGCAATAAATTCTCCCTATTGACTTGTCAAATCATATTTTATATTTTAAAGTTGATGACATTGCTTAGCGATATTCTAGGTGTGTTTAAAATTATATACGCCTTCTATCTGTTCTTAAATATTTCTGGTTGGAAACGGGAAAAATTAATTTAAACTTTTAATTTGGAGTTTTAATAGATAAAGGAAAATTATCACTATAAGTCACCTTTTGATATCATTCACTTCAATTTTATTATGAACCAGGTTTTAAATACCAAACCAATTTTTAAATAACACAGGATTTATTGATGTCTGAGATATATATATATCACATTTCAGGTAGGCAATCCACTTAAAATTAGTTTTACTTTTTTTATATGAACACGTTTAGGTCGATGGAAAGAGGAGCATGTCTCAATCCACGGGAGTACCTAAATTTCCTTACCATATTTACAATAAGATACTTAGTTATTAATGCTTGATTTGATTTAATTTTTTATTTGGATACGTTTATATTTATTACTTGGCTTTATTACATTCTCGCTACCTTACAGTTAGAGAAAGTATTGTGATTGTTTCCTGACCTCCCTCCCCGAATCTGAAAAAGTGTTTTTTTTTTGGACTGCAGTACGTCTGTCTGTACCTCGGACTAGAGCCTAAACTATTTTACCGATTGGGCTACAACTTGGTATCTAGGGTTTCATAGGGTTTCCACGAGGGGTTTGTGGAATTGGATATTTAACTATAAAATTAAGGGTAGTTTACGGAGGGGCGAAAAGAGAAAAAATAGATTTTATCAAAATCGGTTCTAAACTATTTTGATTTCATATAATTTCTAAGCATTGATTAATATTACAGACAAAATGGCTACTCTAATTTTTTTCTTCCTTTATGAGTTCCGGTCTAATGCGTAAATTCTAATAATTTTTTTATCATATCTCTGTACCTCTTTGAAATATGAAATTACTTATCATTACAAATATGTAGGCCTAGTTATAATAAAAATATTTTATTTGAATCATTTTTTTTATAAAACCAATAATTTTCAATTCATACGCATATATATATATATATATATATATATATAGTATTGCAACCGTAAAAAAAATCTAACCCGAGATGTTGATGGATGTCGACGTCTCATGACCCTCCTAACCCTAAAAATAGTGTTTGCAATACCGTCTCTCCGTGAGTCTGTTCAACCCTAAAATTAAGTGTAGTTTACTAAAGGATGAAAAGATTTTTTTTTTTTTTCAAAATCGGTGCAAACGATTGTGAATAAAATTCGTATCTAGGCGTTTATTAAAATTATAAATAAAATAGCTATTATCATTTCCCCATGATAATGACTTTTAGGGTACTTTACTGAAGCGGAAATTTCCTTATCTCTTTAACTATTTGAGATATTATATAACTTATCATTGCAAAATTTTAGTACTATTAGAAATAAAAATCTTTTAATCGAAATATATTTTTATAAAACCAATAGTTTCTGAGATATTGGCAAATATTTTAATACAATTTTGTGAGCTTTAGTTGTAAAGAGATACCTACTAATTAGGTTTCAACCTAATAATTATCTAATCGCCGAGTGTGAAGACTATTAGCCGCTCTGGTAGCACAGAACGTCACCAGGGTATACCTTTGGAGATTCTTTAGACGCATACCTTCAATAAGGTGATGATAGTGATTATGAAGGTGTGGGACCAGTGGAAATATTAAACCTAAATTAAGCCTATTGAAGCCAAAATACAATTCAACTTTCATGAAAATACCCATTGCATCACCGGGAATCCAACCCAGGCCGTCTAGATCAACAGCAAGAGGCGCTAACCACTCAACCAAGAGGCCGGTCAACAGTATTATTGATACTACTTAGTCTGTTAACCTCGTAGTGGGCAAGTGGACTATCTATTCTAGTTAGCTGATGACAGGTTTTGGGTTTGAATCTCAGCCGTGTATACTGATTTTTTTTTTCCTAAAAAGATTTTTAGCTCTCCTTACGCAAAAATGTACCAACTACGCTATGAACTAGGGAAGAGGAAGGTTGAAATTAAAGGAAATGTACTTGTATGTGCGTGGAAGGAGAGTGGATAACCAACTACATACTTCATCCCTACCCCATTACTACAAATATATGTTGAAGACACAAACATGTTATAAGATATTGTGCGACAAAATAATCTTATATTACTAGAGGTAAATTAACTTTGTCCTTGTGATCAGAGTTGTTAGCAACAATCGTATGTAACTCTGATGAAAAGACTTATATTGTGTGTTTGGTAGCGTTTTTCAACCTATGTGACAAAAAAAAGTTTAGGGGAAGGTCCAAAAAAAATGTTAAAAAAGAAAAATTTATGGATACAATTAAATCTTTGACAAAACATGATCAGCATTATTATTGGTGACCTGGCGGTCTAGGGGTAAGGTGTCAGACTTCTATGCTGGCGGCCGGGGTTCAATCCTCGGTCCCGGCACAGATTTATCTGATTACCAAACCCTTCCTTCACCTCTGACAAGACATCTTGTGAATGTTAGGAATGCCAGGCCTCCACCGTGGTTCGGATTCCACGTTAAACTGTAGGTCCTTCATTTCATCTCACAATCACCCTACCATTACACATTAGAGTAAGTGCGTATAACCCGAACGGGTAGTAAGACGCGGTGGTAATGATAATAATATTCTATTTATTTCTAGCTAGGTGTGGACATACATATTTAAAGAAGGTTGATTTTAAGGAATACATAAATATAAGAGGTAAAGAAAGACAAAACCACAGAAGCAAAAGTATAGTGGGGAAACGACCGATGATCAAGGAAGGGACCTTTGATAAGTTTATAGTTTTATCAGGGAGATAAAAGGTTGCCAACCCTTAACTCGAGCTATACAAGTCGTATTCTGAAAGAGTAATTATGTTTATAAAACGCACTTTACATCCCACAGTAATCATAACGCCACCAATATCAATGAGTAACTGCTTGATAGTCTCTCACATGGTCTGTTCTCTGTTGCGTTACGTCAAGTCCTCTATTGTCGACCAAATGCCCATGGTTGTGTAAAACACAATCGCCACGCCATACACTATGAAAGCACGCATTGGGGGACACTAGAATCAAGGGAGTGGATCCAGAGAGGGTGTCCTGTTGTGAGGAGAGCTAGGAGAGGGGAGCTCTCTTTACACAGGGGAAACATCCTATAATCATATCCCTCTCTTCTTCACCTTCTCGTTCAACCTGAAGAGAAATAGTGACTAGCCAACAGTTAATTTAGGAAGAGAAAAAAAACCCATTAGAAATAACTTGTGATTGGGAAACAAAGTATTGAAATAGTTCAAAATTTAGCATTGATGAAACTTATTTATCTCAAGCCAAAAAGTGTAAAAAAAGTTTGACAATTGCAGTTGCTTGTTTTTTTGTATGTATGTATGTATAATGTATGTATGTATATTTGTATCTATGTATGTAATAAAACCCTCTACAGGCCTCTAATCAAAATAAATTGATTCCAATCTTATTGTCTTCATTTCTGCTCTAATAAAACATTAGTGAAATTCAAACCAATTGAATTCTCAAAGTAAGCATTTTCCTTCCAAAATTTAGTTCTAGACGAAAAATAAAAAGCTTTAAAATGTTTGTTTACCTTTAGTTTTACAAATTGTTCTTATAACTAGTATAAATAATAATAATAATTATTATTATTACTGTATCTTGTATGTATACAACTTTAAAACAATTATTGGTATGCCTTTATCCCTTTTCTCTTCCTGAATTGATCTGACTCCTTGATATGGCTCAGTGATTGAGTCAGCACAGCCAAACAAAATCTGTTCTAATTAAAAGTTTTAAACATTTTTAATGCCACAGTATGTGTGTGCTTTTGTAAAGCCTGTATTGTGTATAGAAGGATAAACTATCCGATTTGATATGTACAAGATTAGGAGTGAACATTTTTAACAAACTGGACAGAAAATGACGGATAAAATTAAGAAAAAAAAATCGCTTGTTAATCTTATAAGAACGAAAACCAAGGGATTGCTTATTAGATTTAAATGTTAAAAATGCCCAACATTCCCTGTTTATCATTGAAAGTTAAATTGATATTTAGAAAAAAATAGTGTTAATTCAAATTATAAATCCATTTCTCTTATGCATATACAAACTATACGGGCAGGATACCCTTATCGTTGGGCACACGGTCTAAATGTCAAGATATATTGTTTATTAGCTGATTAAGGAAAAATCAGGATTAAAATACCAGCCGAGAAGTTAGAGGGAAATTTTTCCTAAATTAATTCTCATTCTACCTCCCCATAAATTCGGGTAGGTATATTTACTCAAAATTTTAACTCTAACCTGCTTACGCCTCTAGAGAAGTTAGAAATCCACATAGCTTTGACGGGTAGTATGACCCGATTGGCATTGCTCTACGATAATATTGTGTTAATCGAGTAATCATTTTTATATCCAACTTAAAAGGAATTGAATATATATTTTTTAATATACTTGAAAAAAAATTCAGTTACAAATTTGGGCTAAAAATTTCACACTTTAAAAGATATATTATTTCATTCAAACCAAATGGAAATCAAAGTATTGCATTTTTTTAAACTGATGATGAACCCCAAATGAATAAAATAAATAAGTGCATACATTTTAATTTGAGCTCCAGTCCCCTAAGTAATCATATTATTTCACCTTACCACCCTCATCAAATATATATAAAGATAAGTTTGATTAAGCTGCGAATTGTTTGAAAGTTCAAATGCTCAGTTCAAAAAAGAAATTAATGTGCAATAAATACTTTTTTTCTCTCCATTAGTTTGAATGAAATCATTTGTTTAAAAAAATATAAAATATTTGTCCAAAATTTTGAACGGATTTTTTTTTTAAAGATATACACTTTCTTTTGGGTATAGAAACTATTTCTAAATTAACACGATAGTATCATAAGGCTATTTATTTTAATCTGATGAAATGATAAGTTCTATGAGATATTTTCCCACCGTATCTTGCTACACGTCTGGTCCATACACCTTTTAATTATTTTATTCAGGAAGGAAGAATGAACAAAGAATTGAGAGTATTTGTTACCACCATATTTGCGTGGATACATAGTGTAATGACATTTGGGTAAAACCATCCAAAGTAAATCCTTTTTAAGGATTTGAACCTTGATTACCAAACCTTTCCTTCACCTCTGACAAGACATCTTGTGAATGTGGGGAATGCCAGGCCTCCACCGTGGTTCGGATCCCACGTTAAACTGTAGGTCCTTCATTTCATCTCACAATCACCATACCATTACACATTAGCGTAAGTGCGTATAACCCGAACGGGTAGTAAGACGTGGTGCTAATAATAATAATAATAATAATAACAATAATAATGATTTGAACCTTGACCTCCAGTCATTGATAATCAGATTAGATGAGCCAGTCTTTTTACACACATTCCTGTCAATTTAAGGTAATTTATATATTCTTTTCCTACCAGATAAGTAAGCCATCATGCTCTATTTAATGGTCTTAAAATTATATGATACAACTCTTATGTGAATTTTTATTGTTAAACTATGTGTGATTATTTCAAATGCTATAAAACCATTTTTATGATGAAATAATTTTTAATGTTTGAATTTTTCAAAATAACTTATGATTTTTATGACGAAATTTCTAAGAATTGTTACCATAATATAGGATATCTACGTATAGCTTACCGAGGTTTGACTCAAGAGGCCGGCTAAAATAATATAATATTTGTGTTCATTTTATGACTTACTCGAAATTATTATCGACACTTAAATGTATATGACTTCTTTATTTTGTTCAAGCTAAAGTTTGTTTGTAAGTCATATGAAGCTTCTGACGTGAATCTGTAAAGTGTATGTTTAGTACTCAATTTAAAACATGTTTTTTTTAATCTTCTAGGTAGGTAAAATAAATCTAGTAGATACTTAAAGGCAAATCCAATTCTCGATTTAAGCAACCTGTTTACCTCCCTTTACTCATAGGAATTAGTATAGTATTAGCAAAACCTACTCTACTTTAAAGTTTATACATGCAATCTGATGTATTTGTGTAGAAATTCGAAATATGTTATATAAAATTAACTACCTTGATCATTAAAAGTCCATCAGTTCTTTTCCACTTTAGTCCAAGCCCTCAATAATTTTCATTAGTTCGTTTCAAGGAAATTGTTACTTCTATTCTTGTTATTAAAAACCCTGTATTTAGTTTTCCCTGCTAACTATTGTCAGCTAAAACTAAAACCCTCTGAACAAACTGATGACTGTAGAGTGTATAACTTGACGTATGATTGTGTATATGTATATTATTTTACTTCTTGATATGTTGGATTAGGTCTTTCCTGTGTAGAGCCAATTATTTTCTTGTATCATTACGCGTGACGGATTGCAAAACCATTAGATGATCTTTTTTTTTTGTCGAAAGAATTGTATATATCTTCTTTAAATAAAATACAAATGAGCCACGTAGGTTCATCTAGAGCATTCCTGACTCATGCCCCTTAGGTAAGTATTCGCATTTAGTTTAAATCTTTTTAAAGAAGAGGTTCCCACAACTATATTATCTAGTTTTTTCCTGAAAGCTTATATTTCTATTATGTTGGATACTCTCTTGGTTATCATACTCAACCCCCTTGTTATATTTAGACCTCTCTAGTTGCACCCCCTCCCTTAAAACTGACCAATCTACACTAATGAGCTAGTACTGTCAACCTAGGTGGTCTTGGAGTTCAGTGCTCACCTCAGGACTTGATGATATGGGGTTCAATCCCAGCCAAGGTCGATGAATCTTTCTTGAGTGATAAAAATTTGTAAAAACTTACTTCAGAGGGAAAATAAAGCCGTCGGTTCCATGCCCAAGAACCAAAGAAGATATGTGAAAATACTTTTCCTGGCAGAATGTCCATTGCTGTATGAATTGTAATCATAATAAACCAACCTACGGGCTGTTGGCTTAAGAAGAAAGAAGAAGAGATAGGAATTAGGAAGTAAAAATTAATAGGAAGTGTACTTGCCTTTACTTGGAGCGAAAGGGAAGAGATAAGTAGAGGGAAAACTTAGGCTACCCGGGCAGTATTCTAAACCCAT
Source organism: Timema shepardi (assembly GCA_902151425.1). Classification (NCBI taxonomy): domain Eukaryota; kingdom Metazoa; phylum Arthropoda; class Insecta; order Phasmatodea; family Timematidae; genus Timema; species Timema shepardi. The sequence continues at coordinate 36,257 of CABFVX010001604.1, read as the reverse complement.
TCTCGCCCATTTCTTGTAGGACATATTAGACGAGATTAGTGCCTTGTTCCGCGTGCCCACCGATGTGGGTTCACCCATTGTTACACTTTTAAATAAAACAACAAACATTTAGAACAGCTTCATTCGAAGACAAGAGAGTATTTGGCTGTACAACCGAAATAATCAATTTCTATTTTTCGATCTAATTATACTGTTACAAATTCTAACATATAAACTATCATATGAAGAAGAATTGTGGGCACTTGGATTACACGTGAATTTGGTTTGTTCTATTTTTCTAATGACGGGGGCTTTATGGTTCGAATCAAGCCGTATATACTGAGGTTGTTTTATATCCTAAATTGTCCCTCACACTTCTTACGCGTAAATTCATGTGCGTTTTCTCTGGGCCACACCTTTATAATCCATATATTATAAATGTGATTTAATTCGAATACCTTGTTTATCCTTTTCCTGTTAATAGCATGGATTATATCTCACTCGTCAGTGGTCACATGGTCTTAGGTCGAGGTCCCTAAGCTACAATCCCCAGGTTGGAATGGATCTAGCTAGCCGTCAAACGCTTTGACAATAAAATAAAGTTCCATTACTAGTACCGAAACTATGGTGCTCCTGTATGCAGTACATAGTATGTATACCTATATACATCATCATAATATGTATCCGGTGGTGATGTTGGAAACGCTAGTCAAAACGGCCAAACTTTGCTATACAGTTCCTCAGCTGTTACTTTTCATCAAGTGTCTGTTATTATTATTATTACTGCGTCTTACTACCCGTTCGGGTTATACGCACTTACGCTAATGTGTAATGGTAGGGTGATTGTGAGATGAAATGGAGGACCTACAGTTTAACGTGGAATCCGAACCACGGTGGAGGCCTGGCATTCCCCACATTCACAAGATGTCTTGTCAGAGGTGAAGGAAAGGTAAGTGTCTGTTGAGTTGAGGGTCTAAGGAACGTTTCTTATTGGAGGAGAGAGGAGGTAATTATGTTGTATACATCTATTCATGTTTAATTATGGTTATAAGCTGTGTAAATATACATACATATTGAAAATGGTGTCTTTTTTTTCGATCCGTTACATCTAGTACATTCAATAATCTAATGTGTCCCTCCGCTAAATAGATTTGGGGGGTCCCTGGTATTAGGCGTTACTCTGGCAGTAGAATGGACTACTGATGACGGAGATGTCATGGTTCGAATCCCAGTATAATGTAAGTGAGGGGTGTTTTCACTAGATTTCTATCCAAATTACCTCCATGCCAACGTGAGTACACTCCCTCTATATCCAGCCTTCTTCATCCCTAGCACATTAATGTACTTTGTACATATGAGTATAACCCAATCGGGTGGTAAAACGTGATGCTAAAATAAACACAGTCCACACCGCGGACGACTAGTAAGACACGGAATAGAGAAAAATAATCATATGATATAAACTGGTTTTGGAACTCAGATTCCTTAGCACGTTAAACATGCCATACGATAGCTAAACAGCCCTTTTTCTATACCACAAATATTAATTGCGATAAGTTTTCACTACAACAATGTTAACAGCTCGCCTCCTAGAATATGTTGTAGCATATTCTCTTATATATTGGTGACCTGGCGGTCTAGGGGTAAGGTGTCGGACTTTTGTGCTGGGGTCCGAGGTTCAATCCTTGGTCTCGGCACAGATTGATCTTATTACCAAACCCTTCCTTCACCTCTGACAAGACATCTTGTGAATGTGGGGAATGGCAGGCCTCCACCGTGGTTCGGATTCCACGTTAAAATGTAGGTCCTCCATTTCATCTCACAATCACCCTACCATTACACATTAGCGTAAGTGCGTATAACCCGAACGGGTAGTAAGACGCGGTGCTGATAATAATAATAATCTTCTATATTTCGTTCGTTTCGTTTACCTTATTTTTACGTAGCACTATATAAGTCATCAATAACTGACCATTCGCAGAAATTATATTCTCTCTAGCTACCCTAACTTAGTTCACAAGATGACCTCAAATTTTCTACTAGTCCTATTATAATGTTGTTATGGTTTGCGTGTTTGTTCCCAATTCCCCTTTTCTTAGGACAAAATAGGGGGGTGGAAGTATTATTGAGATACATCAACACTAGCTTCTAGATTCTCGATTTCAGTGTTTTGAATACAAATTTTGATCCAAAATTGAAGTTATAAAAACATCTATATTTTAAAATTCAATTGCTCCAATCATTCGTACAAATTAACACAGATTGGTGGATTCACCCGGGAAAATCTTGAAAATACAAATTATATATTTAAGACAAATAGAATATACCTATAGGACAGTTTTTAATGACTAGTTATAATACATATTAAATATTTTTTTCTTACATATCGTGTTTCACTATTCGTTCGGGTTTGACAGATACATATTAATTATTCAAAAGTGTTAAGGATCATAAAAGTGGAATATGGAGTAAATCAAACTTAATTGACGTGGAGAGAGGGTGGCAAATTATTTTGAATACATCTTCAGTAAACCCAGCCGGGACTTAAACCCCGACATCCCCATAAAAATTAAGATATACTTAATAATAATGGCATTTCAACTTAATGCCCACAGGTGCGCGTGTTAAATAAATAATTTTGATATTTCCATGAACAGAATTTTGTCATAGGTTCGATTGTGGCCGACACTTACAAAAACAATAATGGTTTAATATAATAGAAGGACATATTTCGTATATAGTTGGTAATTAATTCCTAACCATATACGAAATACGTCCATCTATCCTTTGATTATATAACTAGCTTCTTAAGACGGACAAATATCTTTTTTTGTTTCCCAAAATTAATTTCTATAACATTTTACTATTTATTAGTCTTAACTTTAGGTCATGATAAAATATATCAAAAAGGGATAGCTGCAGATCACATGACCTGACGTATGAATATGTGAAAGTAGATCTAGTAGTTTTTATAGCTGCTAGAAAGGGTCCTTCCTACTCCCACATTCCTAGATTAAGTTAATTAGAATAGAGTTTAAAAAAACCTCAAAAGTAACATTGAGAAAATTACACCTATATTTAAATTAATATGTAAGACAATGCAGCCAATATGGATTGGATTCAAGGTAAACTCTATTTACCCTAAAAGCTCGCTGTATTACCCTATTATTCATGTTGTGCCATAGAGCAACCATGCAAGGTAGGCTTGCAGGATGAATTAGTGGTAAACCTAACTGGAAGTAATTGAATCATGTTCTAAAATGCTATAAACTATTTTTAAAATGATGATTTGATATAACTTTTGTGGTTACCACACAAGCAGTAAGATGTGTAGTATTAAAACCTAAAAAGCAAACATAAACATTTGGGGTCCATTAGAACCGTAATCGGTTCCTCTTATCACTCTGACCTAAGAGAATGGACGTAGTGGTTTTAGTCTAAGAGCTCAACGAAGATAAAAGATGTACAGATTAGAATCAAGTCATCCTACTTTGAACACAGCCCACTTCTGTGCTTAGTTTCCTCTTAGTAATGTATGTTAGTTGATTTCTTTTTCATCTGGACTATGTCCTGAACTTTGTCAATTTCTTACAGCTATTGTCATTTCTCATTGTCTCTTCCTTACTTTCTCTCAAGAGGAAACAGCGGAGCAAGTTTTAGGATGGTTAAGGGGATCACCTACCTAAGCTCTGATATGCTTTGAAGAAGTCCAGAAATTTCACGTAGTTGTTTGCTATTTAAAATAATTGTTAATGCCAAAATAGGGAGAAAGGTTTTAACACGACTTTGTGTCCCTTGAATTTTAAATTTCATAATTTAAAAACTAAACATGAATAGATGAAATTAACCCAATTTCAAGGACGTTTCACATTAAATTCAGAAGTTCTGAGATTTAAAAAAATGTTAGAAACATAGATCTATCCTTCCTAAAACAAATTAATTATATTGTTTAAAGGGTCATGCCAGAAATTGTTAAGACGATTGAATATGGTTTTTGTGGTATTGAAGCTTCAACACCACCATTACTTCAAGAAATACCACAAAGTGAAATTATTTCCTTTTGAATAAGGATTACCTCCAATTACCCAGATGTTTTTCTTATTGCGTCGCAGATCACTGACCATTCGATATATCCACCAATTACATTTATTTAAGGTGGGGTCAAAGAGATCACCAAACGAAAATATATTTTAAACAAAATACTCAAAATATTGCTTCTTTAAATATATATTTTAGTTTAATTATAAACGAATTGTAATCTCAGTTCTTTAATATCTATCATGAGTATTTTGGCATTTTACCAGAAACATTTTAAATATGGATTAAAAATCCTGTTTTAGATACTCCATGACTATGAAAACTATTTAAAAATTGTTTAAATAACGATGTGTACAAAATTAAAGAAAATATATATATATATACATCGTTATTTTATATGTATACATATATATATAGGTATACACATATATATACGTATATACATATATGTATATACGTATATATACATGTATATACATATATATATGTATATATATAATGAAGCAGTAATTTTATTTATTTTAGCCAACAAACCTAAGCTCGCACTCCTTTCGATCCAAATACGCACGATATCGTTGTTAATTTTAAGGAAATTGATAAGAATTTCCCTCCACAAGCTGTGAGTTGAAGAGAAAACCTCAGTGCAACCTGTTATCCCATGACAGGCAAAACAAACTAACAGAGATTGATGCCTTGTTTCCCCTCACCCCTTGATGTGGGTATATTCTCGCATTTGATTGTTGTTACTATTGCATCCTTCAAGATGCTCTTAACATAGATTATCTGAATACAATTCTCAAATTTGTTTACATTTTTCTTGTTATCACGTCTGAATTATACACATATGAACTTATTACATTAACATGTTTGGGATAAGGAAGGTTGAATTGAGAGGAAGTGTACCCGAATCTGTGGGGGTAGAGAAAGAGAGAGAGAGAGAGAAAGAAAGAAAGAAGGGGAAACTATTAAAGAAAAACCACCGTCAGCACACCCGATCAAAATGAAAGCCCTGGCCGATATGCTCGCAACCAGCCGTATAGTCCCTTGAGAGAATGACTCTATTGACCAGTGGCAATCAACCTTTTTTATTCACGTACGTCCAAATATTGATCTCAGACTTTGCTCCCCTAAAGTTGTTGGTGCCTAATACAAGTTATAAATATTCTAAAATCACCATATATAAAATAAAATAAATAGATTATATCTGGAATAATATATTAGATAATATTTTTTTAAATAATAAATATGGTACGCGTACCCCAGGTTGAATACCCCTGCAGTATAGTCTATACTATGACAAAAGCGGCTCAATTTGTTTACATAAGTAAGTTCAAGTTTTAGTCGGTGACCTGGCGGTCTAGGGGTAAGGTGTCAGACTTCTATGCTAGCGGCCGGGGTTCAATCCTCGGTCCCGGCAAAGATTTATCTGATTACCAAACCCTTCCTTCACCTCTGACAAGACATCTTGTGAATGTGAGGAATGCCAGGCCTCCACCGTGGTTCGGATTCCACGTTAAACTGTAGGTCCTTCATTTCATCTCACAATCACCCTACCATTACACATTAGCGTAAGTGCGTATAACCCGAACGGGTAGTAAGACGCGGTGCTAATAATAATAATAATAATAATAATAATAATATAATAAGTTCAAGTTTCTAACCTAGACAGTGATCCTCATAAGTACTCTTGTGCTTATATGTTGTAACCTTATATTATACTACAGTAGATTACGTGTGATGGAGTCAAAGGCCACAGATAATCGTTTTCAAAATGTAAGTTATATCAGGTTTTTCCACCCTCTCTCCACGTTAGTGCCGGTATAATTGATTTAAACTATCCTACCAACCATTTAGATTTAACCAGTATAGTATTTTATTGCTTGCAGACGTACAAATTAAAAATAAACGTGGTGTTTTAGATGCGTCCAGCTATGAAATTAAACATGGGTTTTTCTTTCGTTTTTACCAACTAATATAAAAAAGTTATTTAACCAACATAATTATGTATAGTTAGTCAGTCAAAGAACATAGTTGATGACGGATAGTTATTTATTAATTGTATACATTCATATGAATATTATTTTGTGGTCTTAGTTGTAAAAAAAAAAGTATTTAATTTTAAGAATTATTAGTAAATATGATTAGGTAAGTAAATGTATTTAGAATTGTTTTCATACCCAAGGGAAAAATTGCCTATGTAAACTTTATTTCTTATTATTGTTAGCACCACGTCTTACTACCCGTTCGGGTTTTACGCACTTACGCTAATGTGTAATGGTAAGGTGATTGTGAATTAAATTGAGGACCTACAGTTTAACGTGGAATCCGAACAACGGTGGAGGCCTGGCATTCCTCACATTCACATAGATGTCTTGTCAGAGGTGAAGGAAGGGTTTGGTAATCAGATAAAACTGTGCCGGGACCGAGGATTGAACCCCGGCCGCCAGCACAAAAGTCTGACACCTTACCCCTAGACCACCAGGTCACCGTCTGTGGTATGGTTCAGCAACAATTATTTGATTTGTGATTTTTATGCAAATCTACAACTAAAATCCTATTTTTAGAGACTCGGGGCTACGTTTGTGTGATATCTGGATCCCACGCTACATATATATTTAGCACTGCGTCTTACTACCCATTCGGGGTACACGCCTATGTACCAATTACGCTAATGGTTTTAGAGATTAAAACGGCTATGTTTAGAGAAAGTGTACCTGCATTTGCGTGGACTAAGGACGGAACACCATTTTGGGGATCCACCCTCAGTAGGCTACACCCTACTGAGATTCGAACCTTGATCTCCCCGTCATCGGCGGTCTATTCGATTGCGAGAGTAGCGCGTTAGGCCACGTGGCTACCGAAGCACGTCCACTCAATATCGTGTTAATACATTCACCAATTAACATATATTATCTGAACATGATTTTATTCGATATTCATTAAAAGTAAAATACCCTGATGCGTGTTATGACACTTACTACAGGGAATTTTCTCTCTCTCATTGTGTCTTACTACCCATCCAATCTACGTGCAATTAAGGTCACTTATGAGGTTTGAATTTGGAAGGTAAATTTAAGAGGAAATATGCCTTAATTTGCATGAAAGGAGAAGAGGGGAACCATTTAGGAGGGTCCACACTCAATACACCCGGACGGGATTCTAACCTGGATCTTCCAATAACCGGCCTACCAGACTTAACTATCCTGGCGATTGGTCTGCGATGCGGGATTACTTGAAAAAAACTGGCTCATCTTATATACAAATAATATATAGAATATCTCAGATAACGCATCTTTTATATGTAAAAATAAATTTGTATTTTGAACCAAAACGCTAATAACGACTTAGTTTATTAATCTAGAGCATAGGGCGTAAAATTAATACTACAAGGAAAGCATTCTCGCATTGACATTGTGATATGCATCAAATATAATCTGGAAAACCATCCCTAGTTTATCTGGCTGGGATTCAAACATTGACCTCCCAGTCGATGTAAACCAGGTGCAGTGAGAGTTTAACGCTCAAAACCAGTTTCAAACAACTTAATTACGTGAATGTTTTACTTTGGCTACATGGACATTTAGGAATATTAAATATACAGTAAACTCTGGTTATAATGAACCTCTATTGACTCAGCTATTTTGTTCACTATGTCCAAAGTTCACTAAAACTGATTTTTTTTTAAATCTGTAGATAGTGGGTTAGTGACTTTAGTGACAAACAAAATAAGAGTTCAAATACAAATTGAAATCTATTAATTAACTTTAAAAAATTGGTTAAATGCTGTTGTTTACATTATACTGTTTTGGTTAATATTTGTGACCTGGCGGCCTAGAGGTAAGGTGTCAGACTTCTATGCTGGCGGCCGGGGTTCAATCCCCGGTCCCGGCATAGATTTGTCTGATTACCAAACCCTTCCTTCGCCTTTGACAAGACATCCTGTGAATGTGGGGAATGCCAGGCCTCCACCGTGGTTCGGATTCCACGTTAAACTGTAGGACCTCCATTTCATCTCACAATCACCCTACCATTGCACATTAGCGTAAGTGCGTATAACCCGAACGGGTAGTAAGACGCGGTGCTAATAATAATAATAATTGGTTAATATTTTTTCCAGATCCTTCTCCAAAGTTTTTACTTTTTCCACACTAGATTCCACCCTATAAACCTATAAATGCATTCAAATAACTAAACTGAGTAGAAAAGTCTAGTTTTTTTATTTTCATACACCAGCTTGAAGAAAGATATTGGTGACAACCATTGCTAAATGTCAACAGACTGTGATTCACTGTCCTGTAACTGCTGTCGTATTAATACAACTCAGAAGACTGTCTTCCTTTAATTGCCGTAGACAAAGGTATTAAAACTTAATCCAGGTCAATGAGTACAATGATTGTTTAAGTTCAATCCTCCCCCCTCCCCGTCCAAATACTGTACTTTCAGTCAAGCTCTGTGCTACAGTAGCCCCGTGGCTTCTTTGGTGCTGACTGACAGTTCACAGCTGACTTCTGACAGTCAACATTTAGGTATATAACTAAATGTTGACTGTTAGAAGTGACAGCTGCTAAACACATGTTTTTGAAGATCATATGGTTCGGCATAGGGATACATAATTTGGTTTGGTAACTTTTCAAAGCCGTCAGCTGTGAACTGTCAGTCAGCACCAAAGAAGACATGGGGCTACTTTACCTAAACAAGAACTCAGGTAAATAATTATTGTCTTCAAGACTAAACAAACAAAAAGTTATGTTTTTAAAGAATTAAGATATTAGAATGACATTTATTATTGAAAGTTAACATTTTTCTGTTCACTAAAACCAAAGTTGAGGGTTCATTATAAACGAATTTATTTTAACACACATTGAAATGTATGTGGGTTGGGACCAATGAATTAGGTTCACTCTAGCCGAATGCTCATTACAACCGTGTTCACTAAAATCACAGTTGACTGTATCAATATAATAACGAATCCAGCACTCTTAGTTAACACTATTTTTTTTATCACCGCATCTTACTACCTGTTCAGGTTATACTCATATAAGATAATTACGCTAATGGGGTAGCGATGAGGAAGGAATAATTTACCCACATTTGCGTGGAAGGAGCGCGAGACACCATTTAGAAAAGAAAAAAAACACCTTTATCAAACTCAACCGGTATTCGAGCCCCGAGCTCCCCAGCACCAGCAGGCCAGTCTAACACGAGAGTGACGTCTTAAGATGGACTCACATCAGCGCGGCACTTTTGCGACACCACATAATTTATTCTTTACATGTACTTAAATGGCACAACTCACACCAGAGATTGGAGTGCCTCCACATAGAATGGCAGCAAGGATTCAGAGGAGATCATAATACATTAACATCCAACATAACGTTGACTACTCTCGAATAAGAGAAATAGGGTTGCATACGTGAATGAAGTGAGGAATGGTACAAGGTGCAGAGGCGGGGATCGAGTGTGGACCTTCACACCAGCGATATTCAATCTAGGATAAGAGGAGACATCATTAGGGGTAGATAAAGCACAGTATGCTATACGTATCTTTATCGCTCAACAAAAACCGTCAACCCCGTCAGGGGTTGAGCTTATTAATACATATAATTACACGCATATGTAGCCTATACACATCCATACACATATATTATCATTTAAAAAATTATATTGGATGTAACGTTTTTAATTTATTATATGTGTAGATTATATAATATTTATATATATATATATATATATATAATAATAATAATAATAATAATAATACTTAGCACCGCGTCTTACTACCCGTTCGGGCTATACGCTTTAAGTACTAATTACACTAATGGGTAAAGAATTTTGAAGGTTTAATCAGAGGAAGTGAACCCGCATTTGCGTTGAGGGAGAGTGGAAAACCATTTAGGAAAAGCCACCCCCAGTTCACCTGACCGAGATTCGAACCTCGATCTCCCCGTCCTCAGCAGTAGAGCTCAACACGACAAGAGCGTTAGCCAACTACGCCACCGAGGCGGGTATTTATATATAACTTGCATTATGCACAGCAACTTTAGGGATACGTGAACAAAAAAAAGGTTGATTAACACTCTCTTAGAACGTTTGGTTAGTGAAGCGGGTCTTGGCCATTGCTACTGATTACATTTTCTTTGGAGAGAGAAAACTTCGTCTGCAAATTTCCTTAGCGCATTTTAAACTATATTGTTCACTTTGTAAGCTTTGCTTAAGAATAGTACCATCAATATTATTAATACTGATGCATTTCTAAGTGTAGTTATTTACAGATGTGTTTTATTTATAGCTTACATGAATTTATTTTTAAATTTTGATGAGAGGAGGGAAATTTAAGAATCTTAAATTAATATAAAAGTGAATAAACTGACTTATGGCGCACATCTGCACTTGAATGGGGTTGAACCCTCATCAGCTAGGTAGGAATAAGGCGTTTTAACCCCGTCAACTCTGCGAGTAGCCGTGGCGATGGAAATAAACATTTTGTATTAATAATAATAATATTTATTTTTATATATATTGCCAGATTAATAAAATTTCATTGATATTAATTAACTATAAAAAAAAGTAAGTACATTTTCAAATAGGATAACAATTAGGGGTTTTAGCCAGTCGTAATTAATTACTAAATTCCTCTTTAGCTATCTTAGAGCCAACCTTGATGGACTTGGGTTAAGGTTCTTGCTTCAGAGCCCGATGTTTGCGGGTTCAAACCCAGGCGTGGTCAACGGACTTTTATTGAGCGATAAAAATACGTAGCACAACTATCTTCTCAGGGGTGACCTGGTGGTCTAGGGGTAAGTTGTCGGATTTCTGTGCTGACGGCCGGGGTTCAATCCTCGGTCCCGGCACAGATTTATCTGTTTACCAAACCCTTCCTTCACCTCTGACAAGACATCTTGTGAATGTGGGGAATGCCAGGCCTCCACCGTGGTTCGGATTCCACGTTAAACTGTAGGTCCTTCATTTCATCTCACAATCACCCTACCATTACACATTAGCTTAAGTGCGTATAACCCGAACGGGTAGTAAGACGCGGTGCTAATAATAATAATAATAATAATAATAAATAATTACGTTGGCAATCCTCATTCCACAGCTATAGGAAGAGCATTATCCATTTTAAATAATATCAAAATTTTTGTAATAGCTTTAAAACATTCAAATCTAGTTGGATACTGTGAAAATGTCAAAAGAATGGTGGAGCAACTTTTTTTTTCAACCCTCCAAGAAGAATCATCCCCCCTCTTGATGGTGAGTTCATTCGGAGTGGCGGCAAGGGGAAAGAAAGGTTTATCGGGGGAGGAAGAGGGAGCTAGTGGGTGAGGAAAGAGGGGTGGGGGGGAGGGAATCGCAGACACAATGAGGGCAACAGAAGAGAGCTTCAGTAGAGGGTTTTAAACTTGGGGTGCGAGGGAGGGGTCCATTTTTTTATGGGGGTGAATCCCGCGGGTGGGGAAGCGAACATTTCATCCGTGGTGCAGAGAACACATTGCCGCTGGTTTGGGCGGGAATTTCCTCAGACACATGTGGGGATGTGGCATCGAAAGAAAAGTATCAATACCTCACCTATTTACACTATCGAAAATAAGTATATCTACTGTATTTATTTATTGTCTGGAGAGAAAAATATTGATACCTGACTAATTTTCAAAATACAAAGAAAAATTTCACTAATTTAGCTATTTCTAGTAAAGAAAGAAAAGTATTTATAATTTACTCATTTCTAGTATAGAAAGATAAGTATCCATACTTTACTCACTTCTAGTATAGAAATATAAGTATCCATACTTTACTCATTTCTAGTATAGAAATATAAGTATCCATACTTTACTCACTTCTAGTATAGAAATATAAGTATCCATACTTTACTCATTTCTTGTATGGAAAGAAAAGTATCCATACTTTACTCACTTCTAGTATAGAAATATAAGTATCCATACTTTACTCATTTCTTGTATGGAAAGATAAGTATCCATACTTTACTCATTTCTAGTATAGAAAGAAAAGTATCCATACTTTACTCATTTCTTGCACAGAAAGATAAGTATCCATACTATACTCATTTATAGTATAGAAAGAAAAGTATCTATGCTTGATTATTTTTTAGTCTAGAAAGAAAATTATCTATACTCTACTCATTTATAGTATAGAAATAAAGGTGTCTATACTCTAGCCATTTTTGGTACAGGAAGAACAATATATATTCTCTATTTATTTATAGCATAGAAAGAAAAGTATCTATTCTTTACTTATTTTAAGTGTAGGAAGAACCGTATCTATTCTTTACTAATATCTAGTAAAGACACAAAAGTGCTGATACAGTACTCATAGTGTAATAAATTTATCAGTAGGTAGTAGGTACGCATAGTTCGTATAGGTGTCAAATAAAAAAAAGAGGGAGTTTAGTTGGTATATATATAGTTACAGTAATGAAATATTGGGTCTAGTTTTGTCTACAGCTAGATTCCACTAGTTTCAATGGCCGCGTGGACTAAGGTGTCACACTGGTGTCGGACAGGCCTGCTGAAGACGGGGAGATCGGGTTTAGAATCCCAGTTGGATCTACTGAGTGTGGTTTCTCCTAAATAGTTTATATAGTTTAAATATAGATTTAAAAGAAAGCTAGCGTCCAAATGAAAAATTGGGAACTTTTAATCATCTTTTTCAAAGTGTGGGCTTGTGAATATTAAATTCCTATACAAAAATTATGTAAATAAGGTGTTTTCTTCAGATACCGGTCCGAAACTGGGATTTATATCTAATCTTGTAAATATAAGTGTCAAAACCAAAATATTGATATAAAACTTCCCTTCCGTGGACCATACGAATGTAATTGCACAAAATGAATAAAAATGAGGAGATAACATTTTTAGAAAATATATCCAAATTTTTATGTTAGAAAAAAAAAAAGGAAAAATATTTAGGAAAAACAAAATTTTCATTATAGCATGGCCGTGATTTGAGCGCTGACTTCCCCATCACCAGCAAGCCAGACTAACAGAGCTTGACATTTAGTCTGCGTGTCCACCCATGCTGGCCTTGATGTTTTTTGCTTTATACCGTGGTAGGGTAATCTACTTGAAGTGGACATTAGGAGAATCCAAATGCTTGTCGCTGGTAATGTTAAGTTCCTATTAAACTTAACCAGGGAATTATATACAAGATTATTCTCAAACAAGAAATCGCATCAAAATGTTGTACAGTATTTATAATTTTAAATTTGAAACCATCAAAATCGTTATCAGTGTTTATATTTTAATTTTTTTTAGCACCCCATCTTACTACCCGTTCGGTTTATACGCTTATGTGCTACTGATGCTAGTGGTTTTTGGGATTAAGAAGGTTATATTTAAGGAAGTGTACTCACATTTGCGTAAAGGGAGAGTAGAAAAATAATTTGGATAAACACCCCCTCAGTACACCCGTCCAAGATTTGAACCTTGATGTCCCCATCATCGGCAGTCTGGCCAACTACAATAGTGGCAAGTTAGACCAAATGGCTACCTAAGCAGGTCATTTAAAAATTATCATTGTGTTGTAATATTGCAATTTCTAAAACTATATTTAAATGATTTCACTGACATAATCTCCACATTTTCAATGTAGAATATCAAAATTAGATTATTAGACTTAAGTTATGTGCTATCCGTGGAGTGATATGGGCTTTTAGGTGTAGAAAACTGTTATCACTGGCACTTAATACACATGAATTAACAGAGTCTGAATCTACTTACTGTACCGATTTTAAACCACTTTGCTAGGATTAATGTTGATCACACAATAACCATGCTAATGTTGAATAAGTTTAAAGTAGCTTAACTTTGAGTCCAGCCATATTGGTGGATACACTGGCTGAGGCGTGGACTAGGTCTGGTTTTGTTTGCCGGGGAAAAGGTGGAGGTAATCTGAATCTTGGCCAAGTTTATTTATTTTATGATGTTATGTTTTATTTGATGTGATGATAATTAAAGGAATGCCATGGCGTTGTTATATAAATATAAAATGCAGCAATACCAGATAAGTAAACGCGTTGTTACGTTAAATATTAATATAGATTGAATCAAAGTGTGTGCGTGCAAGAGTTATATTTCTTAATTCCTTTATCATTGATTAGAATCAAGTTTATATTTATTATAACCACAATTACTACCTGTTCAGGTTATACACATATATGATATGGCGGGTATGAGAAGCAAGACTTGAGTTAATAGTTGTGCTACCCTTAAACAGGTGCAATTAAATGACACCAATTTATTTTTTTAAATTATTGAGCCTGTTATTTTTAGTGATATATATATATATATATATATATTAGGCTCATATATATATATATATATATATATATATTAGGCTCATATACTTGCTTCCTTTAGCGAATCCCTTCCCAGACGTTATATTTTGTGTGTATAGATATATTGCTCAAAATCTGTTTTTAGAGATACTTACATTTATATGACGCCAAGAACCCATCCATGCATTCACTGATTAATGTGAATGGTATATATTGCTGAAAACAATATAGGCCTACACTGTTATTCGGAAGTGTTTTTTTTTTTGCAATAAAATGCCTCCACTTTAAAATTATTAGAACATTATAATATATCATTTAAGTTATTTTAAATATTCCGAAATAACATTTCAATAAATTTGTATCTTATTATGATTGCTTTTAGTACCCTGTTTACTGATAATGCATCGTGTACGTCCATAAATTACTCACCCTGGGCTGATGGGGTCCATCTGGAAGTTTATACTGAATTCTGGTTTAGTGAAGTAATGACTGAAATGTGGTAGTCTATTTAATTAAAACCAATATACATTGAGCTGTGTAATTAAATACAGTAAATGGTTTTAAAATAACTATTAAAATAACCAATTTTTAAAAGTTTTTAATGTGGTGAATAACTTATGTACACCTGTAAAAAATGTTCTGGCGGATCGTATATACAAACATATAATGACTTTGTCACATCATTAGCAGATATAGAAAAGGACAAATCTGACCTTGACAGCAACTTCCTGTAGTGCATAATGAATAAAACCAGAGCGCATTTACTAGACGTAGTTGGGTGTATGTTTTAATTGAGTAGCATACGCTCTAATGACCATATTCCCGAGCTACTCTGGCATTAGCTGTGAGCCAAATAGTATAAAATAAAACTTGATAACTAGTATCAATAATGTATTTAAATACTACATGACTATCAAATAAAACTTCGGTGCGTGTTTATATTTTTGAAAACTATTAAAACTTAGTGTCCTGGTGTGTCGGTGCATCATCACCTTACATCCTAGTGGTGGTTAGTTACATTATTATTATTAGCACCGCGTCTTACTACCCGTTCGGGTTATACGCACTTACGCTAATGTGTAATGGTAGGGTGATTGTGAGATGAAATGGAGGACCTACAGTTTGACGTG
>CABFVX010001604.1:0-10000 GCA_902151425.1 Timema shepardi | reverse complement strand
AGGTCCGACCAAGAAGGTGCAGCAAGGAGACTTACTCCCCCTCAAACCCCCTCCTTTTATCCCTTCCCCCCAACCCTCTTTTCAGCCATCAACAAGAGGGTCACAATCCCCTTTACTTAAAACTTTTCAGTTCACACTAACCAAATTCCAGCCTTGTACACAATACGTTCACTTCTTCATTAGGGTGTATACTCTACATGCTAGTTTTGAATTGTTTCAAACTTTTTTTTTTATTTCAGTACTTGTTTCTCTTGATATAGAAACTTTTTCTCTTAGATAAATATTATTTGGGACACTCTATAACATTTCCATTCATTTATAATAAATATGCGTATAACCTGAACGGGTAGTAAGATGCGGTGCTAATAATAATAATAATAATAATAATAATAATAATAATAATAATAATAACAATAATAAAGAATAATAATAAAATGGTAATTGAAAAGGGGACAGAGAGGTGTATATACATCAACGAGAACCTGACCCCGTTTAACAAAGATCTACTTTATAAGTTAAAAACAAATTAAGGGAAGATGACTATAAATATGTACCAGTGTGGATAAAGAATGGTAAGATTTACGTGCGCAAGAGTGATGGTGAAATCGGATTTAAGATAGAGGCAGAAGGTGATCTAATTAAGATTAATAACAAAATAATGTGTGCCCCTTTAGTTTAAATTAGCATGTTCTTTATTTGTTTTGTTTTTTTTGTTTTGTAATATATTTTAAATTAGATCAAGCAAACTAAAAGTAACTATAGTGTTGTGAACCAAAACAGAATACGACTATATAAACAAACAGCTGACACAGAGGAAAAGGAAGATATAACAACTATTATTATTATTATTATTATTATTATTATTATTAGCACCGCGTCTTACTACCCGTTCGGGTTATACGCACTTACGCTAATGTGTAATGGTAGGGTGATTGTGAGATGAAATGGAGGACCTACAGTTTAACGTGGGATCCGAACCACGGTGGAGGCATGGCATTCCCCACATTCACAAGATGTCTTGTCAGAGGTGAAGGAAGGGTTTGGTAATCAGATATATCTGTGCCGGAACCGAGGATTGAACCCCGTACCACAGCACAGAAGTACAACACCTTAACCCTAGACCACCAGGTCACCCAATATAATATTGATGATTATAATAAATGATGGGACAATAGGCCCAATAGCTATGGGGGAGGTGTTTTATGTACTATAGAAATAGCCTTAACACAACCGTATTAGAAAATAAAAAAATACTATGCGAATATAAATTAATTAAAATTAAGTTAAGTGTTAGCGCCAAAATTAGTATACAAGTTATCTACAGATCACCAAAGTGGGATAAGTACACTTTTATTCAGAACATTAGTGACATAATTAAATTAGTTCCCTTAAATGAACAAATAGTTTTGGTAGGTGATATAAATATAAGCATATTATATGCAATTATAATCACAATACATTTTTTTAACAATATGCTTGCTTCTCATGACTTAGATTGTACAATTAAAAAAGTTATAAGGGAGGAAATATTGGAAAGTGGGGTGGTTAAATCGTGTCTGGATCACATATATGTTCGAACAACCAGAAAAATAACATGCAGTATAATAAAGACTAAAATTACTTATCATTATATAGTAGCATTAGATATTGAATACAACAAAAACCTTGATTTTTTAATAAATCTAATAATATCTCTATTTCATTGGGTAAACTTGATGAGAATTTGGTCAAAAATAAACTTTGAAAACGCCAATTAGGATGAGTTACAAAATCAAAAATAGGTTGAATCATTATATGCAAACATTGCGGAGATATTTAATGACATTTATAATAGCTCCAATTATAAATATAATCAGGCAGGAAAAAGCATACAAAAGAAATGTATACCACCAGATTTGATCGGAGAAATGTGCCACAGAGATACATCATTTAGGAAGTGGAAAAAATGCCCATCTGCAAATGTCTATATAATAGAGTACCAAAGAAAAATAAACTTTGTCAATAAATTAATTTTTAGGAAAAAAAACGATTATACTATCAAACTGAACTAAACAAAGTGAGTAGTAATATTAAGAAAACATGGTATAAAATAAATAAAGTTTTGAGTAGAAAAAGTAAAATGATAATTGATGAAGTACAACTTAGGCTAAATTGAGAGAATTGAAAATATTGCAAATATTTTTTTTGTGAAATATTCAAAAACCAAGTCACACAACTACAACATACTTGCAACATGCAACTAGACAAAGCGAATAATCGAAATGGTTACCAAATTCAAAGAATGTTTATACCTAAGGCTATATTTTCCAAAATACAATACATTATTGATAAATTAGATATAAATAAAAGCCAGGGAATTTATAAAATCAGAATTAAAGACTTGAAAATTATCAACAGCCGAATTACCCCGTTGATAAAAAAACTAATTAATTTAAGTATACAACAGGGTGGAATCCCGCAAAAAATTAAAATCACATTTATTAGACCAATTAATAAAAAAGGGAAGAACTTAGATTATGTAAATTACAGACCTATAGCAGTTCTATCAGTCTAAGACAAAATAAGGAAAGATACGTTTCCAACTACTTGATAAATTATTTAGATAAACATAAAATGATTTACCAAAGACAATAAGGATTCCAAAAAGGCAAAGGTACGGAAATACTTTTACACACTCCTACTAATCAAATGCTAGAGAAATTAAACGAAAACAATGGGAAACATAAGCTGACGTCATAGATTCATTGTTAACACATAAAAAATAAATAAATGATCACCCAAGTGCGAGAAGATTTCCTAACACATGTGTATGCATTAATTTTAAGTTCTGAAACTATTTATTAATTTGAAATAAGTTAAGGGTGAGAACATTTGATTTAAATTATTGTGAAACGAATATCTATTTCATTACAAGGGTGGCTTGCTAATGAATAATTTTTTTAAAAGTTTAACTATTTTAAGAATGACTATCATTTTAAAAAAAATTGATATCTACTGAGCAGTCGATTTCCCAAATAACACTGTATACAATGATTTTGAAAGAGAAATTACTGACAAACGATTTGATAGATTTTTAATATTAAAAAAAAATAGACATACAAATTTTGTTCCAAACAGATATCGAGGAACTGTTTTGTATGATAATAAATAACGTGCCCTTTTTTTTCTAAAATAAACTATTTTAAGGATAGTTTACTTACGATAAATCATATATAAATAATCCATTTTTCAAAATTGGACTTAATGATCGTTTTCAAAATGGGTGTCTGGGAATGATTTTTAATGACAATTAAGTATAGATTTCTATGTTTACAAAACTACAAATAATTTTAGGGTGGTTAATAAATAATTTATTTTTGAATATTTGAAATTTGTCAAAAACATTTAACAATTTGGTTTAAAGTCTATCATTAAAATGATTGTATCATGATTAACCAGATGATGTGTTTGTTTTAATGAGTTACACTTTTTTAAGGGTAACTTAATAAAAACCTTTTTTTCAACGTTTTCTTCCAAACTATAAGACAGAGTATGAAAAAGTTAGTATCATTGTGTCATACTATCAATTATCAATTTTATTTACCAACTTTAAGTCTAGCCAGTTTCATGTGCCCTTGTTTTGAAATTCCAGACTTTTAAAATGGTATTTTATCTGGGATGGTCTTTTTTTTTATTAAGTTGCCAAATTTAAATATTCTTTTGAACTGAGACGTAGATTTTATAATAGTTTTAGAGAGATTTCAAACTACTCATCTCTTTTTGATTCCCACATTCCAATTTTGAAATTTTAAGACTTATTTGGTATTTTAAGTCCCTTCCACATTTCAATTTTCAACCCCACCGACTATAGTGTTAAAGATAAATTGTATCAATTTTAAGCTCCTTCATTTCCTAATCTTTAATTTTAAAATTTCATATATTCAGACACCATTCTGTTTTCACTGAAGTTATGATTATTTATATGAATAATTCCCATTTTAATCCACATTGAGATTTTCTTTATATTGGCTTGACAAATTTTGAGCCCCACATTTCTTGGAAATAATTTCTAAATTTCAAACGTTAATTTTGATGTTGATTATAAATCATTTTGGGTAGTCATCTATAATGGCTTGCAAGTATTTAACTTTTCTACCACACTTAGAAAAAAGGTTATATTAATTTTTAAATTTTTAGTCTCCTTTTTATCCAGATCTTAATTTTAAAATTTAAAAAAAAAAATATATTTTTTAGAACTGTATACTTTCTACCATAACAATTTTTTTATATAAAGTTGGAAATTTCTTCTCATACCCTATTTCACAAACTTGCCATTTTTAATTTCAAGATTTAAACACTTTGGGATTTTGAGGTATTTTTACCATCTCAACAAATTTCAAAATTTTACCTCACCGGTAATTGTTTGATAATTTTAGTTTAGGAAATTAACACCCCTGATTATTGTTATACTCTTATTTATAATTTTAAATGGTAAATATGGTCGGCTTATTTGGGTTTTACAGTTTAGAGTTTTTAATTTTTTCTCTGTAGCTTTAATATATATTTTTTTAGTATAAGAAATTTTAAGGTGAACTTCTTCCCATTTCATGGTGCTTCATTTTGAAATTAAAGAAGGCAGAACTTCATAGCGGTTTATGGTGGTCCTTACACCTGCCTGACCAATTTCAATCTTCTATCATACAGATAAATAGTTTTAGGAGTTTTGGTACCTGTCTCCAGCTTAAATTTTAAATATTTACTACTAAATTTGTATTTGGGTGGGTTTCTTCTACATTACAGGAAATTATAATTTTGTATCACCCATAAAGATTTTTTTCTACTTATATGAGATATACTTAATATCCCCTCCCCCAATTATTTTTTTATCTTTCAGAATTCCAGTAGAAGATTTTAAAAGGTTCATACATTTATGTTTATTTGGAACATTTGCTAAACCAATATACTAATTTAAATTCTCTACTATTCAAAAGGGTAGGTGTGTGTATTATTTATGAAATTTTTATCCCCTCTGCCTTCAGCACCTAGGTTATTTCTCAACTTTCCTCTTAGAACTTTATATTTTTATTTGGTTACCTGAAGGGGACATTTTACCTGCTTGCCAAATTTAAATTTTCTACTAAATGTAAAAATAGTTTTACATACTATTTCTCCCCGCCTCTATCTTATTTACAATGGTCTCAGTTAAAATGTTGGAACTTCTGATAATTTTAAGTGGTACCTTAACCTTCCTTCCAGATTTATGTTTTCTTTCACTATGAAACGTAGATGTTTCTATTAACTTTGGAAATTTAGAGCCCTTCCTCCACTAATTTGTACTACTACCTCCACTAATGAATTTCAAATTTTAAGTTTTATTTGTTTATCTGGTGTTGCTTTTCCACCTGCATAAATAATTTAGACTTTACTCCATTTTGAAAATTGGTTTTTATGTTTATACTGCCTTTCCTTGATTTAAACGAGTAAAAAATAAGAATTTAAATTTTTAAGACTTTCATAATTATTTAAAGTGTTCCTTTTACCTATATGACATATTTTATTTTTCCATCTCATATAAAGCTTTTCTTTACATTATTTACAACCACCCCCCACCCCACCCTCATTTACTTGAGCTTCATTTAGAGATTTACCATTTTTAGATTTTTCTGGTTAAATGGTAAAATCTCTTTACCTTCCTGCTGATGTTCAGTTTCCCATTTCATCTAAAAGTGGCTGGTCTTTTTCCGGCACACCCACCCACACACTCGCACACATACAGCACTTACTTTCTGCTTTATATATAAGATTAGAAAATATCCCACTTCACCATTGTCACAAAGTTACATTTAAAAATTATAAAATATAAGATTTTTTTTTTGGCTACTTGAGATACCTAGCTTAAGTTCCATACCAACCCCGTAAGTTGCTGTCTCTATTATTTTGGGGCCACTCTAATTTTGAAATCTAAAATTTTAAGATTTGTTCGATTATTTGGTATGGTGCCTCTAACTTTCTGCCAAATTTTAATTATCTACGTTCCTAATGAGATTTATAGCCCATCTAGAAATGGATAATCTTTTTTTGAACAAACAAACACACACACACAAACATGGTACTTACGTTTTTCTTTCTGTACATAAGATAATCGTCAAGGTAAATTTTAATACACATATTAACTAAGGGCTTTTACTTAATTCAGGACTGAATTAAGTAAGGAAATCTCACCTATATGAAGTGTATTCAATTTTATCAACTTTACTAATGTCTTTTCCTCCATTTAGTGGTATTATTTCCTTCCTTTCATAATAATGTCAGTACACTTCATTTTAGATAACCTTCTCTCGCTTTTAACCCTCAGATGAAACCACTAATAGATAAGTTGGTGTTAAATGTCTCTCTAAAATTTGTTTAAAAGAGGTCAAGTACTTTGGAGCTAACTAACCAGAAGAGCTACTTCCTAGCCTCCAAACACCTTGACTGAGCTAAGTGCCTGAATACACACTAGACTAGAACATTCCATTATATGTGTGTAAGAGGTTTCTTTTATTTCATGAAGCACTATAATAATATAATTCATTTTCTAGTGATACATCACCAATTTAAAGATTAAGAACATAATTTTAAGATTATGTAATATAAAAAGGAAGGGGGGAAAAACTAATAAAGAGCCCGCAAAGAGCACAAATGAAGTCTATATGGAGAATAGGAGGATGAAATATGAAAAAAAAAAAGAATTGAATGTAGAATGAAGACCGAATGAAAATAATATAATCAGAAAAATAGTATAGAAGTAATGTAGATATATCAGATAATGATAGCATGAGAAACTTAAAAACCTAAAAACAGGAGCTAATTGTGGAGACATTTAAGTAATAAAAAGAACTAAAACAAAATTAATGCGTAAAAGACATAAAATATTCATAGAAGGAATTCAGTAGGGCAGAAATATAAATAGCGCAAAAAGAAAACAAAACAAACTAAAAGAGATCAACAGGAGGTAACATTAGAAATACATAAGGAACACAGTAGGAACTTATAAGGAATATAATAGGAAAACTTCAGAAACAAAGAAGGAGCACAAAGAATGCATAAGGATTAAAGAATGAACATACCAGGAATAAACAATTAACATAGAACGGACACTAAAGGAAAATAAAAGGAACATAAGGAATATAAGAAGGAATAAACACCGAGCATAAAAGTGTCACATAAGAATGGCAGAGAAAGCACACAAAGAACATTGAAATCCCAAAGAAGATAAACTGAAGGAACCCAGAAAGAATACACAATGAGTACAAAAGGAATTTTATCACTGTTTATTTTCATATTTTTACGAGCTATAATTATATGTTTCCGAGTTATTGAAAATCGCAGTTCGTAAACGGTCAAACTTCGGTGCTTGGCTCTATTCCCCAAGCGAGCAATGGTACGTCAATTTTAATAGCTCCACGTTGATTTCCTGCGCATACTTTACCATTTTACGATATAATGAGTAAAATTTGCGAAAAAAGGGTAATAAATGCTGTGTTTCATAATCGTATATAGCCCGGAGAGATGGTCATGTGGTCTGAGGCGTTAATCTCGCATCAAATCTAGAGACGGTAGGCTGATGGATAGGTTTTGAATCCCAACCGGAAGTGCTGGAGGTTAGTTTCCGTACATGATTTTAAACGTGTTTGTTCTATTCTTTCTTAACTAATTTGTGGATTCACAATACCTTTACCCTCAAAGGTAGCAAAATAAACTTAAAAGGTTACACTTTGGCGGAGCTTATAAGATATGGCAATAGTGTCATCGGTCAAGGTAAGATGGCTACCTATCAGGGTAACAACTTCGTATTCTAAAATTTCACTTTAGAAGAATTATAAATGAGATTTAATATACTAAATAATATATAAAACATAATGGTATCTGCAGAATTCAAAGGCATGAGAAAGAAATGGGTGGTTCAAGGTTGGGGGGCTAGGACCCCCCCCTTAAAAGAGTCCGTGTATATGTTTACTTACTTACTCTATAGCATTAGAAACTTGAAAGTTCATTGCCGCAATTACAAAATCACGCCTACCATTCCTCTCCTGAGATAGTTTTATTCAGTCCACCTCATCACACCCTATCTCTTTCAGATACATTATAGTGTTATCCTCCCATCTACGTCTAGGTCTTCACAACGGGCTCTTACATTTGGGTTTTCCAGTCATTTACCTAAGCAAGGTTCTGGAATCTCCCATTCACACTGCATGTCCTGATCACGGTAATCTGCGAGAAATGCCAATTCTAAAAATGTATTGTGATAAGTACAAAGTATTTAACTCGTATTTATGTAACCTACTCCACTCCTCAATAGCCTCATCTCTTTTTGGACCAAATAGATTTCAAAGCACCTTGTTTTCGAACAGCCATATTTTTTATATACATATACAAACTTTTATTGACTAAAGTTATATAACCATATTCTAAAGGCCGATCCAATCCCCTATATATAAAAAATCTTTCTACGAATGTGCCCTGTTAATTGGATGTGATTTTAGGACTCTATATTTAGGCACTCAACTATCTTATTGGTATTTAAAGAAAGAAAACTGTTTAAGATCTTTACCGTTGGTTTTTTCATAGATAATACACCATAGCATTATAAACTTTCTTAATAGCTAAGTCATTGAAAAGTTTTTATCAACCAAAAATGTATCGGAGATAAAGTAAATAAATATGTATATATATACAGGGGTTGATTTCTAAAATTTTAGGTACCGGAACGCACTAACGAGGGATCTTTTTAAACTTGAGCTTCAAAAGACGTGTGTTAATCCAATAATTTCTTCTAAAAACCGAATAAAAAGTGTTAAAAATTTATAGTAATGTGATTGTGTTTTAATGATTTTCAATTGAATTTAGTACAGATCCCCACCAGATGTTTAATTTAATTTTGATTATTAACTACTAGTTTTACTATACAAACGGTAATGACAGGAGAGATTAAATATTTGAAGTCATAGATTACACAAAACAAATAGTTTTAACTTTTACATATGTATTTTGAATTAAAGATATACATAGGCTATTATACATAATTAGAAAAAAATGACTGTCCACTTTAGAAGAAACTGTTTTCATCATATTCAATGCCTCTAGACCTTACCTTACTCTGAGTGTCTATGGCAGAATGCCGTCCTGAAACAAGCCACGAGTCAACATACTTGGAAAGATTAAATAAACCAAGAGGGGTTAATTTATTATTATAAATCAAAGACCAGACACGGTTGTTGTCTTAAAAGATGTTCTTAGTTATGTCATTATAAAATTCATCTGGGACAAGACTGTCCGGAAATATCTTACTATATACAAATTCCCGGGAACTCCCAATTAATTGTCTTCCATTGAGTTTGAACTTGGCAGAGAGCTTCTTCATTTCATTTTACCCGTAAGTTATTTGCACATTTTTGGGCCACTTTTTCTTATCTATTACTTCTATAAAGTTAACAATCTCCAAATCTTGTTCACTCGGCAGTCTCTTCATAATTAATTGTTTCAATGTTTCATATAACTTCTCAGGATCTAAATGATCATTACTTTTGCGTCATTTCCTTTTATGGAGAGGAACTCCCACAAAATTAAAATGTTGTACTGCTTCTAGGGCCGTGGTATAGTAAGTAACTGGTACTGATATTCTACTTTCAAACACAGAAACCTGTAATTTCAATTTATCGTTTGTAAAACCTAGCTCAACTCAGTTCCTGTAACGCATCGTACAACAAGCCAAGATCTAAAATGAAGTTTGCACCGGTAATTTTATTCAGTGATGAACCTTGTGGTGAGAAAAAGCAAGACTGCGTGTTAGGGAACGTATCTCTCATTGCTGGACACATAAACTATTGTTAACATAAGTAGCTAATTTTTAAATAAAACACCACGGCTATGCATGTAATTGATTTGCAAAACATGTCTTTCTAAAGATAATTTTTTCTGAATTTCGTATTTGCCTTAATATAGGTGATGAAACACCGTTCCGATGCGTTATACCAGAAGT
>CABFVX010001603.1:122245-153231 GCA_902151425.1 Timema shepardi | reverse complement strand
TCTTCATGGATGAATCTTAAAAGGATACTCTACATATATTACTTTAAATAAAATTTACCTTCATCCATGACTTTTTACATAATTTAAATTAATCCAAACCAATATCATTACCCTTATTGTGTAAACTTTTTTGGTTATAATTTCACTAAGAGAAAGTTGAATTCGGAACGGATATAGCCGTATGTTGTAATCGTAATTTAACTAAATTAACTAAGATTAATAAATATATTTGCCCACGGTAATTGAACCCTAAGTCTCCAATGCTCTGTTACTGAAAGTTCCAGAAATGGCACCATGCCAAGGGTCATTCTTTCCTATGGTTTAAGGAAAACCTCAACATCAATAAATAGGTAACCTTTCTATTCAACAGCTTAATATAACAATTTTATAATCAGGATGGATCTAACAATAACACTATTTAAAATGGTGATGTGGGGGACGAGATAAAAAGTCAGTGTCCTTAGAATTTGTATAATAAAACATTTTTTGGTCAAAATATATCAAATATTTCTCCAGTAGAAACAAAATAGTTTAATTTTATTCACATGGTGACTTCAATAGTTATCGAATATCTATCAAGTGTGTCCTGGAATTTAATGACACATTTGTCTATTCTTTAAAAAGTTTGTCATCCAACCCCGCTATACTTATGACAAATGTTTTCAACAACTGTTGATATCACCATGCGAAGAAAATTAAACTCTGATTGTAATGAAACAATATTTTAATCATTTAGGTCAGAAAAATTGTTTGCTATAGAAATTTCAAAATCACTGGCCTTTTTTCACATTCCCCACATTCCCACCTTAATGTATAACTAATTTTAGGTGTTAATTTCTTATTTTTTTAAGTATAAGAGTAGAGTGATAAATACACGCGATTTAAAATAATCCCAAAATTGTAACATTATATTATATTTAATTGTTAGGTTATTAACATGAGTAATATTTTGATATAATCCCTAATTTATGTTAGGAAAGCTGTAATGTCTAAGGTAAAGGAATTTGTTAAACCACGTTGTGGTTTCTTGATAATAAATAGTATTATGAAATACCTCACAGCGCTAATACTAGTATTGGCATTAAGTTTTGATAGGAGTAGAATAGTTGATACGCATTACATGAGTGTATGATAAATAGTATTGAGAAATACCTAACGGGGCTAATACTAGACTTGGTCTGGGTTTAAAAGAGTCCAAGGAGCAGGATAGTTGATCCGCTTTGCAGATACGAATTATGTATCTCACGGTGTTAGCTTTAACACACATCTAATTAACAATTTTGTAAGAGAGCAGTTTATTTAAAAGTGTGGTCCTTGGCACACCGGTGTTCCATAGGACCCCAGGAAGTTTCTTAATAAAAACCAATTAAAGAGATTGGACCACATATAAACCAAGTTTTGAAATTCAAAAGATTAAATATGAAATATTCATACTATCCACTATTTCTTTCATTGGCAGACACAAGTTTGTGTCAACCTTAAGTCAACAAATCTGAATAATTATTTATCTAAAACTATGAGGTTTAGGATGTTAAACTTAACCAAAAAACTATTACTTACTGATTAAATGTAATTAGCCTATACAATATTTTTGTTCAACATTTCATTTAGTCAATTAATGTCTTGTATTTTCTTTGTTTAGTCTAAAAATGAACTTGCCTAAAAAATAATGTTGCTCCTGCGTAGCTCTTACATCCCCTTCACCCCTCCCGTTACACTCTCCCATCAACACTTAAGTGCGTAAGTTGTTCTTTTGGTGGTCACCCATCCCTAAAGCTTTGATAAACAGTGTACTATAAAAATAAACTATTGGCCGAATTAACCCGCCTCGGTGGCGTAGTTGGCTAACGCGCTTGTCGTGTTGAGCTCGACTGCTGAGGACGGGGAGATCGAGATTCGAATCTCGGTCGGGTGAACTGGGGGTGGTTTTTCCTAAATGGTTTTCCACTCTCCCTCCACGCAAATGCGGGTTCACTTCCTATAATTACACCTTCCGAATTCCTAATCCGTTAGAGTAATTAGTACTTAAAGCGTATAACCCGAATGGGTAGTAAGACGCGGTGCTAAATATTATTATTATATTGGTTGAATTAAAACTCTAGCCTACAAGTTATTTAGTTTTAATCTTATAATAACTGTGGTAATGAAATAATATTACTATGATTATATGTTTATTAATATTGGTCTATATTCTCTAAATGGCTGCACAAACAAATATTTTCATTCTGTAAAATGGAGCCCAGACAAGACAATCATTGAAGCACAAATAAATAAAATATAATTAAGACCAGTGTTGGCAATACAATCAAGAAATTCAGAGAGAGAAAGAAGATTTAAATAGATTTACGTTTGCTCAAAGAAAATTAGAGTATTCCTCAGGGGTTTATAAATTTAATTTAATTACATCTAAATTATCTCTTAAGCTGTTTATTTTTTCAATCTACAAACCTGAGCTATACATTGAAAGAGATGATTAAGTTTACTAACAAATCCCATAAAATACAGCTACTTGTAATAATTTCCAAATAATAAAGTCACTAGATTATATTGTAACTTAACATTGCTTAGAAATGTTTTTAAACATAAATAAAAATGTAATTCTTCTCAATGTCTGTTCAAAGTTCATTTTAGAACCCTTGAATATATTTTTAAGACACAATTTACAAATATAATTCCCTCGAAGACAGCCTGGATAATGTTACGATAAACAATTTGTTTTTAATATGTTTTAATTTTAACCGTTTTTACATTATTTAAACACGACGAACATTATGAAAATAACTATTTGGAAATTTGTTCCCTCTTCTTCTTCATTTTTTCCCCTTGAAGCGGCCTATGTGGTTTACATAAAAAGCTTTACAAACAAGAGCTTTTAAAAGGCTGCGTTCTCTTCACAAATAAAGATGGCAAACCAAAATAAACGAGGGTAATTGATGACGTCATACAGTACTTTGTTGTGTTTATGCACATGTGTTCACAAAATATAAAAAGTTTTATCTTGAACCTATGTTTAGTATGGCTCTTTCTCTAAATTAAAAAAAATAGTGGCGAAGAATATACAAGTGTGAATATAAAATATCATGCTACCACTACCGCTAAGCAAAAAATTAAAAAGTTTTATTAATATAGTTTTTTCTTAAAATAAGTTACGAAAAATCAAATTATACAATCGTCCTTAGGTAACTATTACAAAAAACATTTAATATCAATTTTAATTATAATATTACAAAGAAAATAAATATTATCTCCACATAGGTTAATAAAAGTGTTATTCAACCAATGTTTGTAATAGAATATCCTCTGCTATATATCAGTTATCAACACTCCTATGGCGAATCGACTGTGGTTATGTCGACTTCCAGTAAACTGTCGGGTATTTTTTAATTTTTAGAACCAAGTCTTACTACCACTGTCAGTTGTTAATTATTCTAAGTCTAAATCACTATTGTTGTTATAGCCTTAGCCATGAGTATAAATTTAATTAACACACATAATTTTACAGGTTAAGTGGAAAGTCGTCTTTGTCATTTGGGATGCCTCGACTCGTCAAGCACTGTGTAAAACAAAACCTTTCTCTGACCAATCATTTAGCAGAGGTTGTGCGTGTTAAAGATTTTTCCTCATTCTCCTCTTCCATATTCTGTTTATAAGTACTATAAACAATAGTCCTCATTGCTTGAATCAACTTAAAATAATAAATAAATGATACGTTGTACCGTTAAACACTCTTTTATTTTAAAATAGAAACATTTACTAAAAACTCGTGAGATTTGTGAAATGATATAAAAAATACACTGTTGCAGAAACACATGCCAAAATAGCATAAATGAAATAATATACAGTGATACAGAAACAATAATAAAAGAGGAACATCTCTTGTCTACCAAAGAACACACCCTCAATTTTTTTTAAATATGTATTTTCTTTTATCTCTGAAACTAATGGTTTTGTAAAAATATTTTTCAAACTAAAAGATTGTATTATTAATAGTCAAATTTACAAATATAAGGTATTTTTTGTATCCAAAATAGTGGTGGAGATATGATTAAAATTGGAAATTTCTGATTATGTTACTCTCCAGGTCATTTTCATGGGAAAATCAGTTTTCATTAAATAATTAATTTGTAAATTTAGACATTAAACAGTGCCTAGATACAAAATCAAATTAAAATTATTCGAGTGGATTTTAATAAAATCGTTTTTTCTCCTTATTCCCTTCAGTAATTTACCTTTAATATTTGATATAGATATCCAATTCCTAGAATTCCAAGGGCAAATATTATAAAAACCCTATATAGCAAGTTTGAACTCGATTGGTAATATATTTTTTGCTCTAAGCTGAAAAACAGACAGACAACTAGACAGATGGCATCGCAAAAACGATATTTAACTTTGAAATGGTCATGAAAAATTCTAAGTTTATCAAAATATCAAGATCAATTTTTTTTACCATCACAATACTTTTCTCTCAGAGGGGTTGATAGAAAATGAAAGATAATTAAAGGCTATCCAGTTTGTTGTCAAAGAAGTGACGGAAACTGGGGTTCAATTAGTGTTCACCACAAACTTGTGTCCCCGTGTGAATGGCTCCTAAAACAAACATACCCGCAATGAGGTGCATGCAGAGTAGGGAGTCACCTTCTTCTAGCCTAACTTGTTGGTGGCAAGGAAGACAGATTCGGAATATCTGCTGGACTTACTAAAATTATTATGTTTTTCTAAATGGTGTTCCATTCTTTCTCCAAGAAAAATCTGGTATATTCCTCTAAGTTCTACGTCCATACCTGCCTCGGTGGTGAAGTTAGATAATGCGTTAGTTTCTTGTTGAGTTATACTGCCAAGGATGGCGAGATTGAGGTTCTAAACTCGCTCGGTTGGAATAGGGTGGTTTTTACTAAATGATTCTCCACTCTCCCTCCACGAAAATGAGGGTTCAAATCCTCTAAATTCAAACTTTCCAATTCCTAGCCCCTCCATCGTAATTAGTACTTAAGCGTATAAACCCAACGGGTAGTAATACGTGGTGCTAAAATAAATAAAATAAAATATACCATGTTTCTCATCCACACATATAATGTATATTACATGGATGGAACCCGCCTCGGTGGCGTAGTTGGCTAAAACGCTTGTCGTGTTAAGCCAAACTGCTGAGGACGGGGAGATCGAGGTTCAAATCTCGGTCGGGTGAACTGGGGGTGGTTTTTCCTAAATGGTTTTCCACTCTCCCTCCACGCAAATGCGGGCTCACTNAATCTCGGTCGGGTGAACTGGGGGTGGTTTTTCCTAAATGGTTTTCCACTCTCCCTCCACGCAAATGCGGGCTCACTTCCTCTAATTCAACCTTCCCAATTCCTAATCCATTAGAGTAATTAGTACTTAAAGCGTATAACCCGAACGGGCAGTAAGACGTGGTGCTAAGTATTATTATTATTATTATTATTACATGGATGGATATAAGACGCGGTTCATAAAAACAGCATTATATATATATACTAAACTCTTTTAAGCCTCACTTTATTTGAATTGTGATATTTAAGGTCTGTAGGGAATTTAAATTATTGATTAAGGCTACACCTAGGACTTCTTTAATAATATAATATCATATAATTTATGATTTTGGTATATTTTCTGTTATTTCTGAAACTTTTTTGAAAATATTTCGTGAGAGTTTTATGGTTATTTCAAATATTTAGGTGTTGTTATTGAAGTTTTTATACCAAAGCCCTTAAAACTTGTGTAAATGTGTAATTTTTTTTATTTATTTAACGGTACAAATAGTGTGGAATGTTTCTGATAATGATTCGATTTGCACCATCAACTGTTAATTGCAGAATGCACAATTCCTCTCTTCCCCCAAAAATATAATGTTAAAAAAAGTTCCGACAGAATAGGCACTGCCCTAACCACGTGCATTGTAGTGTTTCCAGAGTAAGCAAAGCTTGTAAAAACTGGTGCTGCGATTTGTTTTCCCCCTATTGTCCCCATTTGGTCAATTGTATATGGACTCTGATCTAATTACCTTATGATGGAAATGTAATCTCATTAATACCTGACCAATGAGTGTCTTAGACTACTGAGGGGTATAACATTATTTTTTTACTTTTTATATCCATTACTTACAGTCTGTAGCCTAGGTCAGTTTTTTATTCAAGCCACCAGCTGGATAAACCTGTCGTAGCTTCATATACCTTATACACTAACTTAAGACTAGGGCAGGCACATCATCCAGCCCTTGCTCGTCAATTTATCAATGTGAAAGAGTAAACCCATATTTTCGTCAATGATACATTTTTCGGTAATGCCGGGAACCGAATCCGGGACCCTTATCTCAGTAGGCAGACATGCTACCAACCGAGCTAAGGTGTCTGACATGATAACATAATCACAAGTACATTTCATTTCTAGCAGCCCGTCTTACTACCCGTCAGGGTTTTAATCATATATACAAAACACACTAATGATTTTTGGTTGGGGAAGTGTGCCTGAATTTGCGTGAAGGTGAGTGGAAAACCACGTAAGAAAAAAACTCGGTACACCCGATTGGGGTTCGAATCTCAAACGCCCCCTCATTAACAGTTCAGCCTATTGTGATAGTGATTCCTCATACCTATTAATCAACGAATCGGGTCAGGTACAATTTAAACTAATTCTGCTTAACCTGGAAATAATCCACGACACTATATTGAGCACGTGAGCTTTTTTATTTATGGATGTTCCAATATACCCCACTCCTTCCCATCGATAAATGTCAAGAGAGTAATCCCCCAACCTCCCTCTCCGCTGACAGTCAGAAAGTTCTCTGGAAGCGAGTGAGTTGTCTCCACTGACTTGACCGACGAAGAGAGCATATTAAAAGTGCGATCTTGCACGCTTCTACTCCATTCGTTTTGGTCAGAACTCTTCTATTTTACTCTCTGTCGACTCTTTCTTGTCGTATCTCTTCCATCCCCCAGGATCCGTCACTCTTCTCGAGTCCCAACCCATTTTCTTTACTCCATTAACATCAGTAACTCCTCAATTCGGGCGTGTTCCCGTTGTACAGTGTCAGGAGGAACACTATTCACTTCTAACTTCGGGCGTGTTCCCGTTTTTCAGTGTCAGGAGGAACACTATTCACTTCTAACTCCGGGCGTGTTCCCGTTGTTCAGTTTCAGGAGGAACACTATTCACTTCTCACTCCGGGCGTGTTCCCGTTGTTCAGTGTCAGGAGGAACACTAATACCTCCTCGCTTCAGACGTGTCCACTTTCATCAACGACCGTCAACCATTTTGTTGAGTTGTTAACGCTACACTTTACCCCGATTTGTTATTTTTATTTAATTTTATCATTCGTTGGTTTTGAGGAAGAGATGGAGGCACTGCGATACTAGCGCAATATATCTGTAATGTTTTCTGTCATGCAACAGAGCGCGTGTTAGCGCAAAGAGACGCTGCGCGGGCGGATTGTCGGAGACCGTGGGAAGGAAGTTTCGTGCGAGGTCTGCACTTTGGTTAATGAATTACTTGTCGCTGTGAAGACGCTCGACTCATTAGTACAGAACCCGAGGGGCTTTATGCAAGCTCCATGATGCATGGCGGAGATTACGTACGACGGAAAGTATGGGGCTTTGTCGCCTAGTTTTAAATATACTGAGCCAAACTTCTGTTGAAATGAATTCAAGGAATGGATCCACGAGATTTCATCACTTGTTTGGTTTATATTTCAAACTAGGTATGGATGATGGCCCCTTCGAATACCTCGAATATTAAAGGTTATTCATTATTCGAGGGTTATGAGAAGAATTTCACCCACTTCGGTGGCTGCATGGTCTGAGGTAGTAGTTCTCAATAGGGGATCCATAGGCTAAATACGGCCCGCAAAGGACTTCAGTCCAGCCCGAGGTAAATAATTAAACTGAATAAAAGTATAACTCAACAACACAGTTTTAATTTTAGATTAATTTTAGAAACCTTAATAAAAAAATACCGTTTATAAATTATTATTATTATTATTATTATTATTAGCACCGCGTCTTACTACCCGTTCGGGTTATACGCACTTACGCTAATGTGCAATGGTAGGATGATTGTGAGATGAAATGAAGGACCTACAGTTTAACGTGGAATCCGAACCACGGTGGAGTTTATAAATTATGAGGCATTTAGTTTTGGTTTTTAGTATAATGTAAATTTACCAAATTAAGTTGTCACACCTTCTGACGTGGTGCATGAAAAAAACCTATAATTGTAGTTCTCTGGGAGAAGTATTCGAGAATCGTTGGTCTAAGGCACAACTCTCACAATAAACTAGAATTCTGATGACGTGAATATTATTTTTCGATTCCAGATGGGTATACTGCTTTTCCTAAATGATTTTCCACTCTTCCTCTACGCAAATTTGGATACTTCTCCACTAAATTTTACCTTATTTATCTTTAACCCATCAGAGTAACTTGTACATAGGCGTATTACCCAAAACAGGTAGTAAGACGAGGCTCTAAAAAAATTATTTCAGAATTAATAGCAGAAATAATAAGATTCAGTGGTCACTTAGCATGTAAGCTTCACTCTCGTAATAGAATGGGCTGCCAATGACTAGGGGAACGGGGTTCTAGTCTCAGCGGGGTCTACTGAGGGTGTTTATATCCCCAAATATCTTCCCACTCTTCCTCCACACCAATGTGGGTACATTTCCTATAAATTCTACATATCCCAAACCCTGCTCCATTTAATGTATATGTGTGTGTAGCCCGAACAGGAAATGAGGAGCTAAGAGAAAAAAATAAAAGAAGACAGCTGAAAAAAATTGTATTATTAATTTGATTTTTTATATATATTTTGATGTTTACTAAGGGCCTACCATAACTTATTTATATTATAAACAAAACAAAAAGTCCCCAGACTACTGATTTAACATTAGCTTAAATTGGTCGAAAAATTATACTTAGACACGGGAATCGTACCTAGGACCTTTGTATTAGCGTGCCAATACTCTAAGATCGAGATATACAGGATTCTTCTCATGACCGGTTTCATTATTCTCTCGTAGTTTAGGGCTGAGTTTGTGATGGACATGTGGAGATCGTCAGCTACATATGTTCGAACAATAGCATCGCGAGCTATCAGATACCACAGCCGTCTACGACTGGGGAGGGCAATTACGCTGCCAAGTAATTTAGATTAATTGAAATTTGGAACCCTTTGTATGGACAGTTCCGAAATTACAATTATTTGCAGTCTGTGGGTTGACATTCACTAATTTACTATTTAACTTAGAGCCGGTCTTATTACTAAAGGATCAATAATGTTAATAGGAGGTTAAAGTTATCTACCAGATAAGAGTTATCAGCCACTTTAATGTTTTACGCGTCTTATGAACTGAATTAATCTGCCAGATAGCTATCTGTATGATAAATATATTTTTATTCAGAACACGCCAGGTTGGTACTGTTTTTACTGGTGCGCGCATGCGTACAACCTGGCTAGTAGCTACAACGCTCAACATTTGTTAATTAATGGCGGCTAAACAAGCACGAGGAAACATATGACGTCACGTGGACGCAGAAGCTAAGTTGTCTTGCAAGTATTCGTTTCGGTGTCTGCCAAAACGTGGGCAATAGTTCGGTACAACATTTACAAAATTTCATTTAATGTACCCATATTTTGATAATTTGTTCTTATATAAATATAACTATACAAATAGCTTGTCAGTTTATATAAAAGTGTGAATTAAATGTTCTAACTTTATATAGTTAGATCCCGGGCCTGTGCTTACTAAACACGTGAATCAATATTCTAACCTAAAAAATTATTCTGATTGGCGAAACCTCATTAAAAACATGGCGTCACTATAGCAACAACCATTTTAACTTCCAGATAAAATTTATGAGGTACTTAAACCTCCCGATAAAAATGTGTTGGATAAATAAATTTTATCTGGCAGATAAATGCTATTGGTTAGTCATAAGACGCACTTTTAAATTATCCACCAGATATAAATATTTATCTACCAGATTAATATTTATCCAGGATTCATAAGACCGGCCTTTATTGGAACTTCACAATAAAACAAAACTTAAATATAATTTAGTTTATATTTATAATATAAACTAAAAAGAATAAACCGTGTTAGTGTTCGAATGGATTAAGGCGTCATTCTCCCAATAGACTGAAATTTTGATGGCATGAAGGTTCGGGTTTAAATCCTGGATGGATACTTCATGGGTGTAAATGGTTTTCTCTTTACATAAATGCAGGTACATTTCTTTAGTAATATTGTACTTTCCTCAACTCTTCCCAAATAGTATAAACACGCGTTTAGATCAAGACAGACGCTGTACGTAATAAAATAGTTTAAATATTGATGCAAACAAAATAAAAATTGAAAAAAAGGAAGGAACTTTACAATTTTTAAAGCTAACTTATTTTTATTATGTTTTCAGATTTGAAAATCGTGAGTAAAGTATAGATTGGTATTCGAGGAAAAGTGACCCATCTTTAGTTAAAACATATATTTATAAGGAAACTAATCCAAATAGCTTGCCTCAGAATACAGCTATATCAATTATGTCAATTATTATTGGTATCTTTCGGATACCCTGAAAGTTATTAAAGCTTACCTTTCACGGTTCCATTATTGCGCAGCTTACATGTTAGGGTAATTTTGTAGTCAATTCAGGTAAAACCATTGGCACCCATCGATGGGGGATAAGGTGGGCTATTATGCCCCCTTATCACTCTGCAATTGTTAATTTATTTTCTTTTTTTAATTTTCATGAAAAAATAAACGTTTATATTTGGAATTTAGCTGGAATTTGAATCATCAATATTTGAGTTGAAAGAGAGGGGGGGAAAGTATAAAAATGTAAATTTTCTCCCATTCCCTTTCAAAAGCTTTGTTTTCATTTTGTTCCGTTCAATAAACTTGTGAAATAATAGGTTTCTTTTCAATAGGTTAATTTTTCCGGAAACTTTTTTTTAGGAAAATTGTATTTTTAAACTCATACAATTGGCGCATATACAGTAGCTCCATGGCTTCTTTGGTGCCGACTGACAGCTCACAGCTCACTTATGACACTCAACATTTAGGTATATATCTAAATTTTGACTGTCGGAAGTTACAGCTGCTAAACAAATGTTTTTGTAGATCATATGGTTCGGTGTAGGGATACATAATTTGGTCGGGTAACGTTTTAAAGCTGTCAGTCAGCACCAAAGAAGCCATGGGGCTACTGTAGATATGTTCAGATGCTCTGAAATTCCCTCCCACAAGGTTAAATTCTTGAAATTTTCCCTCGATGAAGGTAAAGGGTGTCACCCACGGAATATGGGACTCTAAACCACCCCTCAATTTGGAAAACCCACAAGAATACCCTTGGGTAAGACTCTCAGGATAAATAGAATATACGGTATATTTATTAATGCATAGATTACTTCAACACGTTTAAAGTTGTTTTTAGGATGAACCTAGACCTAAAGCTTCATGGTTTTATTTCGGTGGCGGCTTTTTATCTTAGTATTTGTGTTCAGGACTTTTCTTTTAATTCGGCACCTCAGCTAAGTCGGTAACGTGTCTACCCACTGAACAAAAGGTCCCGGGTTTGATTCCCAGCATGGCCAGAACATTTATCCTTGGTTAAATGTGGGTTTTACCTTTTCACGGCGATGAATTAACGACCTGGGACTGGATGTTGTGCCGGTCCTAGTCTTAATTTAGTTTATAGGACATATGTAGCTACTAAAGGCCTAGCAAACTGGTAGTGGAAAGTATATGACTTGAATAAAAATATAACCACGGCCCCAGGATGGAAATAGTAATGGATGAAAAGTAAAACTCTTCTACCTTTTATTGGTGACCTGGTGGTCTAGGGTTAAGGTGTCAGACTTCTGTGTTGGGGGTCCGGGGTTCAATCCTCGGTCCCAGCACAGATTCATCCGATTACCAAACCCTTCCTTCACCTCTGACAAGACGTGTATTAATCACAACTTGTGAATGTGGGAAATGCCAGGCCTCCACCGTGGTTCGGATTCCACGTTAAACTTTTAAGTCCTCCATTTCATCTAACAATCACCCTGCCATTATACATTAGCATAAGTGCGTATAACCCAAACGGGTAGTAAGACGCGGTGCTAATAATAATAATACATTTCATTCACAACCCGTTCGGGCTATACACATATCATATTAATTAATTACGCTAATGAAATAGGGATGGAAAAGTTGAATTTTATAGGAAATGTGTTTGAATTTTCGTGGTGTGAGAGTGGAAAAACGTTTAAGAAAAACGACTCTCAATTCACTCAATCGAGTTTAGAGCCCCAATCTTCTATTCATCGGCAGTTCTGTTTATTGCGACAGAGAGAGCCTAGACAATTTGACAACCGAAGCGCGTACTTAAGTATTTAATTCCCAGATATAGAACTACGTATGTTGTGTAATTGTTGTTAAATTCCATTTAAGCATTTGTGAAATGTCTTTCCCTAAATTGTGACATATACTCCAAAATTTAACAAATCTGGTGATATTGATAACTATAAGTCTATCATTATTATACATCCATAGCTAATGTGAAATTTATTTGCACCTTTTATATCCTTATAAAGATTTACCTAATACTTTAACTAATTCCACTTGACGTCACGGGTTGGTATGGAAGTAAAAGTATTCCGGAAGTCTGACACTTCCCCTTGACCGCTGCCAATGTTCCTCAACAAGGTGTATTACAAGACGTCTATCTTTACTAAGTCACTTCTAGAGCTTACCTATCTAGTCTATGACATTTTTGCAACTCGAAAGTGAGCTGCTTCAAAAGTAAGCCCTCTCTTCCTATATAAAGCTAGTTCTAACAAGTACAACTCATTACAAACTATTCCTATCTTTGAGCTAGTACCCCTCATTAGACCCTATCACTATCTTGAGCTAGTTATATCCAGTTCACCTCATTACACACAATCTATATCTTGAGCTCGTTCTATCTAATCTACCTCATTACACCCTATCCTTATCTAGAGCTAGTTTTATCAAGTCCACCTCATCACACCCTTTATCTATCTTGAGCTAGTTCATCCAGTCCACCTCATCACATCTTATCTCTATATTTATCTAGTTCTATCCAGTCCACCTCATCACATTATCCTTATCTAAAACTAGTTATATCCAGTCCACCTCATGACACTATATCCCTATCTTGAGCTGGTCTCTCTCTCTCTCTCTCTCTGACTATTGTGCTCGTTGACCTTGGCAACAAGACAAAAGCTACTGATACCACGCCCCCCTTCCTTGCCTGCAGTTCCCCAGTGTAGCAGAAATGCCTATTGTACATTCTGATCTTAGCGTTTTACGACCCGGGGAGTCTCATAGCGCGGAGCGAAAGAAAGTTGTGAGTACAGATGCAGGCAATTTACAACCGTCCCCCGTCCCCCGTCCCCCTCAACTCTTTCTTTTACTCTCTCGCGACACCCTCTTGGAGTCCCTTGGGAAGGAGAAGACACATTGTCTTAAGACACAAAATGGGGAACAGTTCCAAAGAACAAAGGGAGAGATAGTGGGGGTGGGGAGGGAGGTAAAGAAACTGTTTCTCTCCCCATCACGCCAATCAATAAGTATCGTAAACAACAACAGATATAATAACTACATATTCTCTTTTCACTGCTAAAGGGCTCGAGAGAGTATATATAGTACAGTATATAACCGTGATTCAATAACACGCCTAGATAATTATCACAGGAGTGATGCCGGGATCATGATTAATTTAACGTCCATTTAATGTTCACACAACGTAAAGCTTCTCCCCATGTTTTTATATTGTAAACCATTATGACGCAGTTAAATTAATGTTCATTTAACTTAAGAGTTGCCCAGGGAGATTATTATTATTATTATTATCACCACGTCTTACTACCCGTTCGGGTTATTTGCACTTACGCTAATGTGTAATGGTAGGGTGATTGTGAGATGAAATGGAGGACCTACAGTTTAACGTGGGATCCGAACCACGTTGGAGGCCTGGCATTCCACACATTCACAAGTTGTGATTAATACACGTCTTGTCAGAGGTGAAGGAAGGGTTTGGTAATCAGATAAATTTGTGCCGGGACCGAGGATTGAACCCCGTACCCTCAGCACAGAAGTCTGACACCTTACCTCTACCCACGGGAGAGCTTTCACGCTATGTAAGCGTTAAGTGACAGGCACCACGTGTTTAAAACCATCCAGTAACGTTGCCACGTGTATATTTAGTACTTCATTTTTATGTTTATGGAATTCAGACGACTTCTTCGGATAATTTGTCCACTTCTCGCAAACTCTATAAAACGTGGTAGTTTCTGGTTACACTTTATTTTGTTGCTCCATTAAAATTAAATTTCGAGTACTTTTAGCCTAATCAGCTCTAAATGCTTGAGATTCCCTTTTAGTGAACAATTTCTTTTTTCAAACCTACCAAATTCGTTGTTTGTGTTATGCTATGGTTGTGACGTAACGTCGCGTTAATTATGATTACACACTTGTTTATTTATATTATATTAAAGTGAACGTTACGTTACGTGAACGTTAAGTTGATCTTGATCCGCCCTGATAGAGCGTAAAAAATAGATTGAAGTTATTAGATAAATTTATTTATTTAATTTAGAATTATAAGGACACTCGTAAGATGTGCAATAGGTTTTTATTATCAAGTCATAACCCTTGGCTTAGAATTTAATTTATGCATTCGATAAATCTCACATCGGTGGGCGCGCATTTTTACTGTCATGCTCATTATTTAGTTTATTTTGCCTATAGATGTGAAGTCGAGGCTGGAACTTCAATCTGACGTATTGGGTGTTTTTTTCTTAGATAATTTCCCATTGACCACCCACGCAAATTCA
The DNA here is from genome assembly GCA_902151425.1 of Timema shepardi. Lineage (NCBI taxonomy): Eukaryota > Metazoa > Arthropoda > Insecta > Phasmatodea > Timematidae > Timema > Timema shepardi. The sequence continues at coordinate 138,384 of CABFVX010001603.1, read as the reverse complement.
GGTACATTTCCTTTAAAATTTCACTTTCCTCAGAACCATACCTTTAACGTAATAAATATGCGTATCGCTAAAACGAGTTTTATAACGTGTTTTGAAACAAATTGTCGGTATTAATTTTATAGTTATTCCGACCCCTTATCTCAATCATGAGGGTGTCTGATCACTGAGCTAAATGTCCCGGATTTGAATCTCGGCATGGATAATAAAACTATCACTGGCAAAATGTGAATTTTCCCCCTTCATGGTGATGAATTAACGGCCGGGGGCTGGATATTGTGTCTGTTCTAGATTTATATTAGTCTATAAGTCGTGTGCTGATATAATTAGTCGGTTCAAAAAGTGCAACAAGAAAATATATAGATTTATTTTACATATTGCATGTGAATGAATGTACTAATGAGTGCGTGGAACCAAAATGTTAATGTTATTTATAATTTCTAAAAAAAATATGTTAATCAATTATTAACCAATTCAGTAGACGAATGGTTTAAGGCATCACTATCGTGCTAGCCTGGCTTGTTGATGATGGGGAGATCAAGGTTCGAATCACGGTCGGGTCTATTGACGGTGGTTTGTTCATAATAGTTTCCCATTCTCCTTCCATGCTAGTGAGTGTAGATTACCTGTAAAATGCTTCCTTCCTCATCTCTATCCCGTTAGAGTAATCATCATACATTCGTATGACCTGAACAGGTAGTATACACGGTGATAAAAAAAATAATTAATGAATTATGTCATATTTACTGTGTTTTCTAATGTTCGGATTCAGATTATAAATTATAAACTCGTAGATAAAATGAATATTTAGATATGTAAAATTATAGATTCGTCAGTAGCCACTTTTGCAATCACTTTGGGTGACCTTGTGGTCTAGGGGTAAGGTGTCGGACTTCTGTGCTGGGGTCAGGGGTTCAATCCTTGGTCCCGTCACAGATTTATCTGATTACCAAACCCTTCCTTCACCTCTGACAAGACATATTGTGAATGTGGGGAATGCCAAGCCTCCACCGTGATTCGGGTTCCACGTTAAACTGTATTATTATTATTATTATTATTATTATTATTATTACTAATGTGTAATGGTAGGGTGATTGTGAGATGAAATGAAGGACCTACAGTTTAACGTGGAATCCGAACCACGGTGGGGGCCTGGCATTCCTCGCATTCACAAGATGTCTTGTCAGAGGTGAAGGAAGGGTTTGGTAATCAGATAAATCTTTACCGGGACCGAGGATTGAACCCCAGCCGATTAAACTGTTAAGTCCTCCATTTCATCTCACAATCAGCCTACCATTACACATTAGCGTAAGTGCGTACAACCCGAACGGGTAGTAAGACGCGTTGCTAATAATAATGCAATCACTTTGATGACGCTAAGCTATAAACTCTTTGATTATCGTAATACGTATAAACATTGTATTGAAAACTTTAAGCAATTTCTACCCACCGACTAAACTATTTTTCAAATATTTAGTGATAACAATAGATAAACAAATAGTTGGTTTGATAGATATCAACTATTTTTGGATGATAAGAAAAAAAACACTCACTGCCTTTGTAATTTTCAAAGATAAGCAAACAATAAAATGCTTTTTATACCTCCCTGGGACCATCTTCAGCATTATTTATTTAACTCCACTATCCTTTGAACAAAACAAAAGCGCACGACCCCATAAACATCCAACTTATTTGCTATAAACAGTTTTGTGTGGTAAAGGACAATAAAAGCAGTAAAAAGTTGAAAGGATTAGGACGGCTCTCTTTATGGTTCTACTTTACTGCTATCTTGCTCTGTTCCATCCATAGCAACCGCATAGCAACGAAAACAAACGGAGAGTACATACAGGAAATCCAACGACGTATATAAAAGGGGTATTAGGAGGTCACAAACGTGTGGCCAGTTGATCAAAATAATACAGTGCTAGGAAAGGGCACGTTTATTTGAACTGTGTCCTTTATTTGGAAAACTTTTGAGTGAAAGCGTTCAGATCTAAACAAAGAAACCATTGATGTGGGGTAGCGTGGGCTGCTGCCCGGGTAAGCAGAGTTAGTTGAAAACGTACTGGTTTCTAATCACTCAGTATAACAATTGTTGACCTGATATCAACCGAAATACATTCCCATGTGAGGCATGTGGAACAATGTTATATGTATGATTGATCAAATGGGAAGTGAGAGGTTGAAAACACAATCCAAGTACACTTTTAACAAGCTTCGCCTGACCTGTAGACACGAAATGATACGCCCCTGAAAGGAACTAATTTTGAATTACTGTAATTTTGTTCTGCGCACGAACGTAAGCGATTTTTGATAATTTATTTAAAGTTAATTTCTTGGTCATATTTTACCTATTAGTTTTATTTAGGCCTTACTGTGTAGTCCTGAATAAATATTATATCTTGTATTATTAAAGTAAAACAGGATGATTTTGCACATATAAGTACGGTGACCATACGTACTGTTTTTTGCAGTACAGTACTGTTTTTTGGGATGATGTCCTGCTGTCCTACAGAGCATGTGATAGTACAGCAAAAGGTACTGTTTTTTTAAAACCAAGTACTTCCAAAAATACTTAGTTTTGAAGTAAGAGAAAATAATATTTTGAATTGAACAGAGCCAGCGCAAGGAACATCATCCTTGAGCAGTTGGCAAACACTCAACACATGTGCTGCGCTCTTTCAAACAAGATTGGAACTTATTTATTAGCTCTGTGTGATAATACCACCTAGCCTACCGTTTTTAATGTCTTACCCATACCCTTTTTTCGGTCTTCATTTGTCTTCAGTTGTCTCGCCAAGTCTGTGAGTGTGTGTTGTGGTTGTTCTATTAGTTTTAAATAATAATAAAAGCTAGTATACCAAAGTGTTGTGAGATGGGGCAGCCACGCAGAAAATGTTCGTTTAATTCTTCTTTACAAACAGAATACCCTTTCATCAAACTAAAAAACAGTGATAACCCTCACATTGTTATTTGTGAGCTGTGTAGAGGTGAAGTTGACCTAAGCAATAGTGGTCGCACAAGCATTGTGAGGCATTTGAAGCAACGCAAACACTTACTAGCAGTAAATGCGGCCACATCAAGTAGTACGGTAAGCAAGTTCTTTAAAAAAAACATATTAACTTCTGAAAATTTTCTTTTGGCTGCCAAAGAGGGTACTTTTGCATATCATACAATTAAACATATGCAGAGTTTTCGTTCCCTTGACTGTACGTCGAAGCTGGTAGCAGGTATGTTTGAACCGAAGTTCTCCTCAGCCCGCACTAAAACGGAAGCAATTGTAAAAAACGTTTTAGCGAAGGAGGCCCAGGAGAGATTGAATATTGATTTAGGAACAGCACATTATTTCAGCGTTATGATTGATTCTTCCAATCACCATAACATTAAGATAGTGCCATTGATTGTACGATACTTTGACTGTACCCAGGGAGTAAAAGTCAAGCTTCTGGAACTGAAAGACCTTCCTGGGGAAACATCTGAGCAGCTACACAGCTACGTTTACTCTACCTTGTTTTCATTAAATTTAGTGGAAAAGTGTGTTGGTCTTTCTGCAGACAATACCAACACTAATTTTGGAGGCCCTAATCGAAGGGGGGAAACAAACCTGTTCAAGAAGCTCAACAACTCTTGTGCAAAAGCTGTGGTTGGCGTAGGCTGTGTTGCACATGTGATAAACAACTGCATTCAGAATACAACAGACTTGTTACCGATTGACATTGAAGTAGTAGTTGTCAAGATTTACAAACATTTTTATATCCACACTGTCCGTGTAAGTACATTAAAAACTTTTTGTGAGTCTGTCGAAATGGAGTACAAGAAGATGCTATCTTTTTCAAAGACTCGATTCCTCTGTTTGATGCCAGCTGTGGAGCGTATTCTCTTAATGTATGAACCTTTGAAGGAGTATTTCCTAACTTCTCCTTCTTGCCCAACAATATTGAAACATTTGTTTGAAAACCCTGTGGGTGAAGCATGGTTGTGGTTTGTTCTTAATGTTAGCTTTCTATTCCACGAGGCAATTTTAAATATTGAAGGTGATAACAAGTGTGCAACTGATGCCGCACTAGAATATTTTGAGCTGCTTGAGAAATTGAAAAGCAGGGAAAATTCTGTATTCTTGCAAGTGAAAGTAAGAAGCTGTCATAGCAGCATTGAAACAGTCAGCGAGGTGAATTACAGAAGTGATTTTTCTACAGAAGCTAAGACCTTCTACTCGGGTTGCATTGCATATTTGGAAAAATGTAATGATAATCTGCAACAGTTAAAACGTTTTGAATGGGTCAGATTACATGAGCATGTTACGTGGGAGAAGGTGCTGGCTCGAGTATTGGGACATTAAAGGCTGTGATGCAGCTCTACAGCAATTTTGACGAAACCTGTATGGAAATGTTCCAATACCTGAAATCTAAAAAAAAAAAAGCTTCTAAAAGCAATTCATAGCTCAGATAAATATGAATGTTATGATTATGAAGCAAAAGCCGGCACAAGTAGCTCCTAAATTGTTATTTTAAAATTCACTTTCTCTTTATTTAATTTTTTAAGTACTGTAGTCCTATGTTTTATTTACCAATGGGTTTGTACGCGTGATTAGTCTTAACATATTTATTTTTGCAAGTTATTTATTTAGAAACTTCAGGCACAAGTATTATTTACAAAAATAATATGTACACAATAATAAAAGCCATTCTAATACTTGATGTGTATAGTTTTGACTTTATGTAACTCGCTCTCTTAAACTAGTATTCAAAAGGTAATTTTAATAAATTGTTTTATCTTTAAACTATTTTTATTTATATATCTCTATCTACTTTATACATACGTTATACACGCGCGTCGCACACCATGCTACTCGTTTATGTGATATATTTTATTGTCTTGCTTTTTCTAAAAAAAATATGGTCACCGTACATATAAGTAATAATTCATCACACCCGTTGTATATATATGAGTGTTTGGAAACAAAACGCCCAAACTGCGCATATAGTTTGTTTGAACCAAAATTAATATAAAATATATATACACTTACATCCTGTAAACTATGCTAATACCATTAAATTGTGTTCAAAGTTTCGACGCACAGCTCCGGAAGAGCCAAGTTGTGCAAGTATGCGTGTACATCAGGTTGCATAGAAGCTATATGCGTGGTACTACACACCTCGACATCTTTGAGCATAGCAGCATAACATACCACAATTAATAGTAAACAACACACCAGTTCATATAAAAATTGAAATAGGTTTTGAGGGTCATCATTAACGGTCCTACACCACAGAAAGTGCTTGCCATTATTACATTTGCAGTTCCAAGTGCCTAGCTACTATGCAACTTACTGTACATGCATGTATGCACAGCTTTGCCCTCCCGGCTCTGTATGCCGAAGTTTTGAATACAATTTAATGGTGTTAACATAGTTTTGCCAATTGTAAGTGTATAGGAATTTTAAATTACTTTTGGTTCAAACAAACCATATATGCAGTTTGGGCGTTGAGTTTTCGAACATCATTATATGTGTATATATATATATATATATATATATATATATATATATAAAGTTTTTATGCCTTTATATTTATTCATTTAATGGTAAGAAAAGTTTTAAAAAAAAATCCNTATATATATATATATATATATATATATATATATATATATATATATATATAATTACTTATTGTGATATAAATTGCACTTGAACCTACTTTTTTAAACGACTTTTTTTACCACTAAATGAATAAATTTCAACAGGAACTAAAGAACTTCACCGGTTATTTTTAGAAGTACTCTTTAACTATTTTATTTTAGAAAAACTTTAAACTTGAGGTTCGTATTACACTCATAGGTGCTTACATGCGTTAACGCGTCACTTTAACGTTAGACTGGAGTCCCAGTAACGAGGCTTGGAACCCAATATGGTTCATCAAGGATTTTTTTTTTCCTCAAAGGTTTACCACCTTCCCTACACTCAAATTCCCGACTGGGAATCACCAGTCTATAATATTGTGATATTGACACCTTAGAGTAAACAATGCGGCCACCAAATCGGTTTTTCATATATTATTATTATTATTATTATTATTATTTAGCACCGCGTCTTACTACCCGATCGTGTTAAACGCTTTAAGTACTAATTACGCCAATGGATTATGAATTATGAAGGTTGAATTAGAGGAAGTGAACCCACATTTGCATGGAGGGAGAGTGGAAAACCATTTAGGAACCCCCCCCCCGTTCACCCGACCGAGATTCGAACCTCGATCTCCCCGTCCTCAGCAGTCGAGCCTAACACGACTAGCGCGTTAGTCAACTACGCCACCGAGGCGGGTTTCATATAATAAAGATCGATCTTTAAGTTAGACGTCATGGACGTAATATCTTCTTCCTTAGCGTGGTGGAATATTTATTTATATTCATTACAAAAAAAAAAGCTTTACATGCATGACTAATGGAAAGATTTATTTATTCCCTTGAAATATTAAATATTACACATCATTGTAATATATTCATTAACTCTGATGACGTGTATCGTGACGTCATCTCCACGAATCGCAGTAGTAAGGGAGGTAACAATTACCGTCGAGCTTGCTCTAAAGAATAACCCCCTAAAAGAGAGGCGCGGAAGATAAAGGTTTCCGTGAATTAGCATGAAACTTAAGTTGTAGCTCCCGCAACTCCCCGGAGACGTGCGCGCGCATTATCATTTACAATGAGTCCTCGCTAGGGAGGGGAGTGGGGAGAGGGTGCTTCCGTTTCTTCCTTACGTCTTTTCTCAGCAAAAGGAAGGTGGCAGCAACGACTCCTTTTGTGTTATACAGGGGTGAACAACATAGACTCGTTATATAGGTGAGTTTATCATCTACATACTTCAGGATATATTCTATACAAATAATTTCAAGCATTTACTTCAGGATCCATCCTATACCATGGTTTAAAGAATTTACTTCAGGATCCATCCTATATCATAGTTTCAAGCATTTACTTCAGGATCCATAATATAGCATAGTTTAAAGAATTTACTTCAGGTTACATTCTATACCATAGTTTCAAGAATTTACTTCGGGATCCATCCCATAGCATAGTTTAAAGAATTTATTTCAGGATCCATGCTATGCCATAGTTTCAAGAATTTACTTCAGGATCCATCCTATACCATAGTTTAAAGGGTTTACTTCAGGATCCATCATATACCATAGTTTAAAGAGTTTACTTCAGGATCCATCATATACCATAGTTTAAAGAGTTTACTTCAGGATCCATAATATTGCATAGTTTAAAGAGTTTACTTCAGGTTACATTCTATACCATAGTTTCAAGAATTTACTTCGGGATCCATCCCATAGCATAGTTTAAAGAATTTATTTCAGGATCCATCCTATACCATAGTTTCAAGAATTTACTTCAGGATCCATCCTATACCATAGTTTCAAGCATTTACTTCAGGATCAATAACTTATCATGCATAGTGTCAAGCATTTACAGTCAACTCTGGTTAAAATGAACCTCTATGGACTCAGATATTTTGTTCACTATGTGCTAAGTTCACTAAAACCGATATTTTATCTGAAAGTAGTGTTTTATTGATAAACAAAATAAGAGATCAAATACAATAGCTTTTTATTGAAATTTATTAATTAATCTTAAGGAAATGTTTACTGTATACTGTTTTAAAAAAATTCAAGATCTTTCTTTAGAGTCTGTGCTTTCTTCCACAATTGATTCCACACTATCCATGCATTCAAAAAACTAAGCTGAGTGACTGTTTAAGCTCAACTCTCACCCTCCACATTCCGTACTTTCAGTCAAGCTTTTTGCTGTCTAATCACCAATTCAGGTAGAGAATCGGTGTTTTCAAGTTTAAACAACCAAAAAGTTGTGTTTTTAAATAATTATGATATTAGAATGACATTTCTTATTGAAAGTTTCAATTTTTCTGTTCACTAAAACTGATTATTAACAAATGTTTTAAAACACATTGAAATGTATATTGGTTGGGACCAATGAATTTGGTTGACTGTAGTCGAATAATCACTACAACCAAGTTCAATAAAACTAGAGTTGACGGTACTATAGTTTCAAGAATTTACTTCAAAATCCTTCCAATCATTTGCTAGCATTTAATTCAGTATAGCGTATTTACTTAAGGATCAAGCATTTACTTCAGGATCCAGGATTTACTTTATGTTCAAGAGTTTACATCAGGATTTACCATTTGCTTCAGAAGCTAGCATTTACTTCTTAATTCGGCATTTAATTTCAAATCGATCATTTACTTCCTGATCCAGCATTTACTTTATGTCCAAGCGTTTACATAAGGATACAGCATTTACTTCAGGGCAAAGGAATAGATCAAAAGAAGGACACACAGATTAAAAGCTACAAGCATAACCAAAACTAAAGAACGTTATTACTACGATATATAAAATAAGGTAGGAGAGTTATCTATGCACACTTTAGAATTATGAGATGAAAAGTTTTTCTAAAGATATTTTAAGTTCAAGTGCTGGTTTTCACTCAACTCAAAATATTTAGTAGATATATTATTTTAATTTAATTTAGCGCCACGTATTACTACTCGTTCAGGTTATACGCTAAGTACTAATTACGATAAAGGGTTAGGAATTGGGACAGTTGAATATAGAGGAAGTGAACCCACATTTTCGTGGAGGGAGGGTGGAAAACAACTTAGGAAACCACACCACTTCACTCGACCAAGATTCGAATCTTGATTTCCCCATCCTTATCAGTCTAGTTCAACACGAAACTATCACGTTATCTAACTATGTCACCGAGTCGGGTGTGTAGAAATGTTAAATATAATATATTAAAATAAAGTCTCAAGAGAGATCTGCTTTCCCATAAAGCTACTCCTCTGGACCCCCCCTGGAACTTTGGCGTTAGTTTACTCGTTTCTTACCTAGAGGTTGCATCATCCAGAGTTGTTGGTTGGTTGGTTGGTGTACAAGTTGAAGAATTACACAACAAGATTCAAATAAATAGTACAATGTACTAACGTTACAATGCTTGTAAATTACCAAATAATAAATAAAACAGGAGAATTTAAACATTTTCTTGATCAAATCCAAAAGTATTTAATAGATTTTTTTAAATATTTTAATAGTTTCAAATCTCTATTCAATAGAAGAATACAAGTTTCAATTATGAGAAAAAATAAGTTCACACATATTTTTCTGTCTGCGTGTCTGTATGTATGTGTCTTACAACCCTTCAGTAATATCCACCGATTCAAATAAACAAGAGACAAAAATAATAAAATTTAGAGTAAATTTATTTGTACTTATGTTGAGAGGGAGTGAGAAACAATTTAGGAATAAGCCACATCTGTACAACTAGCTGGGATTCAAACCCCAAACTTATCGTAAACAACCAATCAGACAAGATGAGACTAGTGCCTTTATCCGCGTGCCAACTGGTTTGAGAAATAAACTTATTAAAATTAAAAATAGATTAATAAAACATGTTTAATGAAAAGCTCATTCGAGAGAAAAAAATACAAATATTTTATTGAATAACTCTAGACCTTAAATTTAACGTTTAAATATTTTAACATATTAGCTACATGCCATGCTCACTGATGAGGAAGATTAAGCTTTATTATTTAAATAGTTTGACTCAGCTTTTCATGTTACATTTTAAACCCAAAACATTGAATAAATGTCATCATGAAAGTTTGCGCACTTTGAATACAGTATTATACTCGTATCGTACTAACTTTCTCTATGGCACTACGAACTCGAAAGCTCATTGCCACACTTGTACGCCCCCTACCTATATCTTAAGATAGTTCTATCTAATCCATCTCATTATATACTGTCTCTTTCAGATCCATTCTAATGTCATCCTCCCTTTTGCGTCTACAGTAGCCCCATGCTTTCTTTTTCTTTCTCTGACAGTTAAAAGCTTTGAAAAGTTACCAGACCAAATTATGTATCCCTATCGCCGAACCATATGATCTGCAAAAACATGTGTTTAGCAGCTGTCACTTCTGACGGTCAAAATTTAGGTATTATACCTAAATATTGACTGTCAGATACCAGCTGTGAGCTGTCAGTCAACACCAAAGAAACCATGGGGCTACTGTAGGTCTTCCCAATGGTATCTTCTTATTGTGTTTACCAATTAAGAGCTTGAACAAGGTTTTATATTTTTCCATTCGCATTGCATGTCCTTCTCATAGTAATCTGCGTTATTTTACCAACATAACAATGACTTGTGATGAGTAAATCCTCAAGTCATCATTTTGTAACCTCCTCTATTCTCCAGTATATTCATCCCTTTTTTGAACCAAATATCTTCCTAAGTACCCTATTTTCAAACACCTTAAATTTATTTTCATCATGTAAGGTAAAAGACCACGTTACACACACACACACATAGAGAAAAACTGTTTAATTATTTTTTTGTATATTGTTAGTCTTACATTCCTGGACGAGAGGCCAACAACTTACTGGCCGAATAATAGCATGCATTTCCTGATTGTGTTATTTTACTAATTTCCACTTTAATATCTTTATTTATAGTTAGACTTGTTGCTAATATTTAAACTCACTAAATATATCGGAGTAATCTCTAAAGGTTTACGTATCGTAGGAAAAAAATAAATAAAACTAAGCTGTTTATTTTCACCGCGTACTAGTTAGTACAAGACCAGATAATAAGCATTTAAAAATACTAATGGAGGGGAGATGATAAAGATAGAGCTTAGAGGAAATGTAACCGCATTTAAGTGGAGAGAGAGTGGAAAATCATTTAGAAAAATCTCTCCTAAATACACTTAACCAGAATTTGAATCCCGAACCTCCTATAACCGATAAACTAGACTAAACCATCTTGATATTTAATCCACACGCCCACCAATACGGGTGAAAATGTAGCCGTCCAATAAGGTTGTATTTTTATAATATTTTTTAACTGATTATTCTTTTAAATAAAATAAGAACATCCCATTTTTATACTTGGTTCAAAAGTAATTACTTTACTTCATCATTTAAAGCACACGACTATTTCACTTAAAACAAGGAGAGCAGAATATTGTAGACTCTAATTATAACGAAGTTGTGATAATGGCAACATCCCGCTAAGCAAAATGTTACAGAAGATTATATTTTAGAGGGCTTTATAAAAATTCCAATTAATAAATACATGTATTCAGATTAACGGGTGCTCTTTATACATATATNCCCCCATCCATCCCAATCCTTCATCTCCTTTAACCACCACTGTTTTTCTTTAAATCCTACTAAAACAAATCGTTATTAAAAAAAATAGTATAGAGTAGCTTATTTGTTTGTTCATGGCTTCTCTTCACAAGTTTGTCTCAAATAAAACAACCCCATGTTTTTTCCGTCAAGTTCTTATCTTTATTGAATTTATCTTTTATATATATATTAGAATACAAATTCTATAATTTATATATTAGAATATAAATTCTTTAAGTGTGTTTTACCATTACCTCTGATTGTTCCTCGAGCTACAGCCGAAATGCTATGATATATTTAGTTGTTGTTTTTTTAGCACCGCGTCTTACTTCTCATTTGAGTTATAGAAGGTTGAATTTAGAGGATGTGAACACACAATTGCGTGGAGGGAGGGTGGAAAACCATTTAGTAAAAACCACCTCAGTTCACCTGAACGAGATTCGAGTCTCAATCTCACCGTTCCCGATAGTCTAGCTCAACACGTAAATTAGTGCGTTAGCTAACTACTCCACGGAGGCGGGTTTTATTTTAGTTAAAACTTCCTAATGTGTTTAGATTCTATACGGCCATACCTCTAAATGAAACCACGATTTTATTTTAAAATTAAATTTAAGGATAGTTTGATAATGAATCATTTTTAAATATTTAAAATTTTAGAAACTGACTAATTTTATTTAAAATTGATATCAGTTAATTTGTTTATTATTATTTTTGACCCACTTTGCTGGCAACATGGTTTAAGACGTCACTCTGACATTAGATTATACCGGTGATTAGGGGAAGGTGGCGTTAGAATCCTGGTCAGATGTACTGAGGGTGCTTTTTCTTAAATACCTTTTCCTTTATCCCTCCACAAAAATGTGGATACACTTTCTATAAAATTAAAACTTCCTCATCAATATTGCATTAGCGTAATTAATACATATGCGTACAACCCGAACGGGACATGGTTTCAACAAAAAAAATTGCACCGCACATTACTACCGAATCACTAATGTGGTAGGTATTAAAAAAATAAGAATTTAGAGAGATTTTAGTCCTATTTTCATGGAAGAGGAATGCTAGACCATCTATAAAAAAAATTACACCCTTAGTTCATCCAATCGGGATTCGAGCCCAGGCCCCCCCCCCATCCCCCTGTCCCTCGTCAAAGTCAAAGCAAGGACGAACTTGGACGTTCATTCTAGGTTCTCACCAACAGGTGTATAGTTTAAATTTTCACTAGAAGACCCTTTGATAAAAAAAAAATGTTGGTGAGCATAGATAACATTTTATTATACTATTGACAAGACGTTTATTAATCACAACTTGTGAATGTGTGGAATGCCAGGCCTCCGCCGAGGTTCGGATCCCACGTTAAACTGTAGGTCCTCCATTTCATCTCACAATCACCCTACCATTACACATTAGCGTAAGTGCGTATAACCCGAACGGGTAGTAAGACGCGGTGCTAATAATAGTAATAATATTATACTATTAGTGTTATTTTAGAGGTATTTATAATATATATTAAAGCGACCGGTTCAGGACACGTGACTTGAAGTATAAATACGTGACAGCTGATCTGGTAGCTTCTAAATCTTTCAGATAAGGACATATCTATCAAAATTAAACTATATATATCTTTGTTCACCCTAGGCTTGGAATCGTGGCTCGGGTTTTATTTGTGCCTGCGCAATATCAAGGCAAACACAAACCTCTTCTCATTATCACTACAGCTGTTGTGCTTGAGAGCCATTTGTATGGAGATGTAACTCAGCTCTTCTCAAAGAGGGGACATTTTGAGGTTACTGGAGAGACTGACTGGGAGATTGGGAGGAATTGGAAGAATAATTGGCGTGGCTTCTTCTCTTAAAAACACAAACGGTAATTTATAATTAAGATTGTGTATTTTCATAAAAGTAAAATACAAGTATTTTAAACTATTTAAAAGTTTAAAAATTAAAGAATTTTTCAAATATATATATATATATATATATATAAATTTTTCAAATATATATATATATATATATACATTTTACATACACACACAAAAATTCTAAACTCCTAAATTAATAGAACCAAGGATTCATAAGATAGTATAATATTATATTATCATTTAGTGCCATTACCTGCCCCATAAGTGGTGGTTATTGCATATGTCTATGAGTATAGGGGTCCCAGGTTCAATTCCAGGCTGGTACCTTGGGTATTTTTTTACCAAAAGGGTAATCACCCCAACGGTCACCAGAGTTCGGTTGGTTAGGCTAAGTTAGGTTGTAATTGTTTCCACTGGTTTCACACCCTCGTACTTGCTATCATCCTCACCTCATCTCTTTGGGACATGGAAAGAGCCTCCATGGAAATTATTTACGATTAGTACATTCTGGCATCCTTTGGGCAACGGTACATTAGTACAGGCTAATCTTTCCACAAACTGGGCTACGAATGATGTAACACAGACTCACATAATTAACGTATGTATTCAGTTTCATTACTCATTATTAAAAATAACTTCAGACTCTTATACTGGATGATGTGATGCTAATGTTTATTCCAACCGAAAAAAAAAATTGCATATATTGCTGTGGAAACGTAGTACAAGACATTAATCTCGCATCACCCTTGGTCTCTGTAGGCACTGAGGTCAGGGTTCGTGTCCGGCTTGTGGTGGGGCTCACTTTTCATTTTCACTGAAATATTTTTTTTTCTATTTTCTCTCCACGGTAATGTGAACTCATTTCCTCAAAGTTATGTTTATCATAGATATAGATTAATTAAGTCTAATTTAAGTCACCACATGGTCTAAGGCGTTACTCTTGTGATAAATTGAACTGATGATAACAAAGGATTGGAGTTCAAATCCCGGTCGAGTGTACTGAGGGCGGTTTCATTGAGCGGTTTTCCACTCTCTCTCTCTCTCTCTCTCTTTTTCTCTCTCCAAACAAATGCTGTTAAACTTCCTCTAAATTAATCTTTCCTCATCCTTAACACACTATCGTAATATGTACGTATGTGTAAAATCCCTAAATGGTGGTAATTTACGGTGATAAAATAAGAAAGGCGTTAATAGCTTTTGTAGTGAGGAAGGCAAAACGTAGAGGAATCATACCGACATTTGTGTGAAGGGTGAAAAGGAAACAATTTAGAAAAAAATCTCATTTAATTTGACTGAGACTCTAACCCCAACTTCTCCATCACCAGCAATGTATGAGTCTTACATGTATTTAGTCTAATTGAAGGAACTATGTACCAATTGCTTGGTGCGCTGTCCTAGGTTCATCTAACTTTTAAGTCACTTTATAGGTCTGTGAGATAAATCACTTACTTTTTTTATGGCATTAAGAACTAAAACGTTCATTGACGCACATACAAAGTAATCCAGTAATCCACCTATCTCTATCTTGAGCTAGTTTTATCCAGTCCCCCTCATTGCATCCTATCTCTATCTTGAGCTAGTTCTATCTAGTACCTCTACTTACACGCTATCTCTATTTTGAGATAGTTCTATCCAGTCCACCTCAATAAACCATATCTATATTTTGAGCTAGTTCTATCCAGTCCATCTTATTACACCCTATCCCTATCTTGAGCTAGTTCTATCCAGTCAATATCATTGCACCCTATCCCTATCTTGAGCTAGTTCTATCCAGCCCACTTTTTTACACCATATCCCTATCTTGAGATAGTTCTATCCAGCCCACCTTTTTACAAAATATCTTTAGCTTGAGCTAGTTCTATCCAGTTAACATCATTGCACCCTATCCCTATCTTAAGCTAGTTCTGTCCAGTCCCTCTCACTACACTTTAACTCTTTCAGCTCATTTTAATGTTATCCTCCCATCTGCGTCTTCTCAGTGGTATCTTCCCATTGGCCATACCAGTCAGTATGTCGAATAAAAGTTCTAAAATCTCCCATTCGCACGTCAGGTTGTCCTGCCTACCGTAATCTACGAGACTCGATTACCCTAACAATGTATTGTGATGAGTAATTCATCAAGTTATCATTATATTACCTCCTCTACTCCTCAGTATCTTTATCCCCTTTTGGATCAAATATCTAAGCAAGCATCTTGTTTTCAAACACCCTCAATTTTAAATAAATAGACAATAACTGTACTGGTTGTTCTCTAGGGTTGTGAAAAGTGGTATCTTACCTTACCTGAAGAAAATTAATTTAAGGAGTTATATATTATTATTATTATTATTATTATTATTATTAGCACCACGTCTTACTACCCGTTCGGGTTATACGCACTTACGCTAATGTGTAATGGTAGGGTGATTGTGAGATTAAATGCAGTTTAACGTGGGATCCGAACCACGGTGGAGGCCTGGCATTCCCCACATTCACAAGATGTCTTGTCAGAGGTGAAGGAAGGGTTTGGTAATCATATAAATATTTACCGGGACCGAGGATTGAACCCCGGACCCGCAGCACAGAAGTCCAACACCTTACGCCTAGACCACCAGGTCACCTACTAAGGTGTTATAAAATAAGGGGCTTATATTTTGTCCAAAATGGAATGAAGATACTGAGAAGTGGAGGTTACACAATGATGAGTTACATCTTCTGTACTTATCACAATACATTGTTTTGTTATTAGAGATAAGTAAGATTAAATTTAGTGGTATTATAACTGAATTTTTGTGGGGGAAGTGGAAAACCATTTAACAAAAACTATCTTCAGTCATCGGCAAACTAGTCTATTTCGAGAGTGACGTCTTAGACCATGCGTTTAGTGGAGTGGGTAAGACATTGTTAGGTTAATCAATTCACGAAGGTTACGGCGGACAGAACATGGAGCGCGAATGGAAAAATTTAGAACAGTGTTCAAGGTATTGATTGGTATACGTGGTGGGAAGAGACCATTGGGAATACCTAGACGCAGATGGGAGGATATCACTAGAATGAACCTGAAAAAAATAGGGTGTAATGAGGTGGACTGGATA
>CABFVX010001603.1:26776-104798 GCA_902151425.1 Timema shepardi | reverse complement strand
CCGCATTATTATTTTCAACACACACATTGAAGAATCATCATATACTCTACCATAAAATATAAGTGACTATCGACATTTTTATGAGGAATAAATTAAATAAATTGTAAAAATCATCATTTCAACAGTGAACACAGTTGATCAACAAATCCTTGCAAGATTTATTTTTATATATGAAGGATTCACTTTGTTCTCAGAATACCACCCAATTAAACTAGATTTCTTATATGTTTTTTTAAGCACTGAGACTTGAAACCTTTCCGGGTTGTATGCATATGTTCTAATTACGCTAATATGTTAAAGATTAGTAAGGGGAATTTAAAGGAAGTATATCCACTTTGCGTGGAGGAAGAGTGTAAATTCATTTAGTAAAAATCAACCTCAGTATACCCGACCGAGAATTGAAAACCAAACTCCCCATCAATGGCAGTCTAGTCTATTACGAGAGTGACGCCTTAGAAAATGCAATCACTGAAGTGGGTTTCTCTCTATTTATGGGTAATCAAAACCGTCATGCAATACCAATAGGATTTAAATACCCAAATGCCTAGTTATATCGTGGGTATGTATTAAGCATCAGTTCTGGCTACAAAACACAAAATAAAGTATTGATAAAGCATGTTTAGTAAACATAGACGCTTCTCAAACAAAAGCTTCAAGGCAAGTTTGTATTTAAAAGAACTATTAATTACTACGAAAATAATTGAACCTGAACTAAGTAGTTACAAATAGTTTAATCTATTAGTTAAAATCATTTGTAAGAAGAAGATTTAAAGGTTCTATTGAAACATTGATCTTACTATATATACTTGTCCTACAAGAGGTAATGTTGAATTGAATATAGGTTTAGAAATAGATTTCTTGAATTATGAATATATATATATATTATCATCTAACGGTGGAAGTGGATTGGCTTTCTTTCAGGAGCTTGTTTCATAATAATTGTATACAACAACTTATATAGGTTTTCTTAATTTTTCATAGAAGCTTTTCTTGCACAGATATAAATGTCGTACAACCATTAACAGATTATTTTTTATTTCTCTTTTAGAAAGTGCTTTGTACAAATAAGAACAAACATACAAAGCAAAGAACTAAACATAAAGATTAAATACATGACAGATAAAAAAATGTAAATAAAGTAACAAGATGCATGATATTACTCCGCATCTTACTACCTCTTCATGTTATATGCATCTAAACTAAATCTGATGGGGCAGGGATGTGAAAAAAAAATATTTTACGTGATAATAGAATAGGAAAGCTTTTAGAGAAAACCACACTCAGTAGATCTGAGCGGGATTCAAACCCCAATATCCCTGTCATCAGAAGGCCAGTTAAGTGTGTAATTAATTATTTGAATAGTTTATTGTTGACTGAACTATTTTACATAGTATATTAGAATGTGTATAAATACGTGGGTGTATGTTTTAAAACGAAAATTGTTTAATGTAAAATGCATTTTGTAGTCTACTTTCATGATGTTACTTCCTATGATTAGTTTCAAACAGGTGTAAATTCAGCGTGTGTTTAATATAGTTTAAACTACGTGTCCCCATTTGTCATTTTCATGATTTAAGTAATTTAACGTGCATTTTCTGAACCGACTGATCATATCATCGCACGACTTATAAACTAAATTAAATCTAAAACAAACATAGCATCCAGATCCCGGCCGTTAATTTATCACTGTGAATAGGAACCAACATTTCTTCAACGATACATCTTTATGGCATGCCAGGAATTGAACTTGGGGCACTTAGCTCATCATTAAAACACGTTAACAACTAATCTAGAGTGTCAGACTGTATTCATATTGAATTTGTTCGATATCAGCCGAGGCTGAAATGGTTTATTGCATGTATAATAATAAATTATATACTTAAAAATACCCAACAATTTATTGAAAAATCACCTAAAAGCTTGAAGATTATATATATATATGCATATGATCATGATATTACATATCTAACCGAAAATTATTTTGGTTGTGATTTTAATCTCTATCTACAACAAAAACTTGGCCACGCCGATGTATAAACTACGATAATCGCATGAAGTTGTCTTGCTGTTGTATACCAGGTGACGTCATGCGCAGTAGCTAACTAAATTAAGCACAGTTATGCCTGCCCTCTGGGTTAAAGGGTGTTTTACCTAAATGGCGTTCCACTATCTAGAATCGCAAATGCATGTACATATCCTATAAATTAAATCTTCCTATAACCAAAACACTAGAATAATTAGTGCATAAAATTAGGCCATATCACCCAAAATATGAAAATGAATTTAGTTTGATTCCTGGACAATAAGAGTTCAACCAAATGTTTAAAAAAAATGTACATGTGTGCGGTTTATTCCTGTCCTGCTTATCCTGTCAACAGGTCACGTCACGCCACTAGGACCAGAAGAACCAATATTTCATCATTGTCCATTATTCTACTCCATTAGGTTATTAAATGTATTGATCAAGTATGTGGATAAATGCTTTTAAGTTACCTTACATACCTAAATTAAAAGAAAACAAAATCGATTTTAATTAGTTAATTACTTATTAATTATTAAACGCAATTTAGATTACGTTTTATAAACCTTGTCTAAGTTAGTGGGTGAACGGCTAAGGACGTGGTCGTTACACTAGAGCACAGTTTTGCAAAACGATTGCCAAAGTAAACGTAAATATAACTTTTTAATTAGATCTGTATGCCATTATATGTAATTACTTAAATAATAAAACATTAGATCCTTTTTATTTATTTTTATGTTTATATTTAGCACCATGCATTACCATCAGTTCGGGCTGTATACTTAAGTACTAATTACACCAATGTGGTATGAATTTGGAGGGTTTAATATAGAGGAAGTGAACCCGCATTTGCATGTAAGGAGAGTGGAAAACCGTTTGTGCAAAAAACTCAGTTCACTCGAGCGAGATTCGAATCTCTATCTCCCCGTCCTCGGAAGTCAAGCACAATACAAAACTAGCGCGTTAACTAACTATGCCACCGAGGCGGGTAACATTAATTGATCAATTTATGTAACGTTGTATGCAAGCAAAGAGTGTTTCATGAACAAGAAGGGCTTGACAGGACTGTGATAGTAAATTGTTCCCTCACTTTCAATAGAAACTTTCTCTACAAATCCAATAGACATAATTCGCTCGTTAGCTTATTGCATGTGTGGTTGGGTAAATGTATACGTACTGTGGGGGTGACACAATCAGTTCCGTCAAGCCTTGCTTACTCTGACAACATTCCCCGAGACGTCATTTATGCACATGGTCCAAAGAGTTGACTACTGGCTAATTTGGTTTTAAAAGAACAAAGTGTTATACTGATGTTATCAGTAAAAGGTTCCATGTCTGCAGGTCATGCTGGAAGAGAAAGGCATTTACATGTGTTTGCGACCTCTCTACTTCGTCTCTAGAATCCTGGGAATGGCTCCTTACAGAATAGCCTGCGTCTCAAGAGCAGAAATTGTCTTGAAGTGTTCCTGGATGGATGTTGTGTACACCATTGTAATCATCTTAAGTCTTCTGATGATAGAAGTGTTCAGCATTTACAAGAGATTTGTCGATATGAGTCATCCACTCAAGACTAGCAACCTCATCACAGACATATTTCAGACACTAATATACCACTCTCTCTCAATCATAAGCCTAACCATGAATGTCACGGTCAACATTTCCAAACTGAGACGAACTCTACAAGACATCATCAAAGTGGACAAACTATTAATGGTTGGTAATATGTTCTGTTATAAGATACATCAAAGATACGTTTACTTTCACTTGTCCATGATCTTGACTGTAGCCACGATAATGACTGGGATCGATACCTCCTTAATTATCATTCTTAACGGGACATATTTGGATTCGTTAAAAACAATAGTGAACAACTTCATTAGTTTCAACATTATTTTACAATACGTAACATTAGTGTCTTATGTAACACATAGGTTAAGAATAATCAACTCAAAACTGAGAGGTTTCAATGAGTTACATGTGAATAGGCTCATAGACAACAAAATGGAAGGGGGTGGCCAGAAATCAGGTTTGTCCACTTTAGTTTACCCTTCTCAGAGTTTGTGTGAATCTCAACATGTAAATGTAATATCACGTGATAAGGAAGGCAAGTTAAATATTCTTTATTTTCGGTCATTGCGTCATGCACATCACACACTCATAAACTTAGGGTTATCTTTAAATCACATGTATGGGATTCCAATTCTACTCACGATAGGCTATGCCTTTATTATTGTAACTAAAGTTTTTCAAAAGTCCACGAAGAATCTTTTTAACACAGAGGTCAACAACGTGTCATACTTTCAAAATGAAATGCTTTATTATTCAATATATGCATGGAGTGTAACGTATTTGCTTGAAATAGTCTTTATGGTAACTTACTGTCACAAGTCTAAGACCGAATGTGCTAACACAACGAATACCATACACGATTTATTGCTGAATGATGGTTTGTCTGCAGAGGTTTGTAAGGAATTGAAGCAGTTTGCAATGCAGATCTCTCAACGTCCTCTTGTTTATAACGCGACTGCTTTTATTTCTCTAGATTTCCCACTACTGACCTCACTCATAGGAGTTATTATCACATATTTAGTTTTCATAATATAATTTAAATTATAATAACATATAGTTCCAGATTGTATAGCCAATTAATTTAAAACAGTCCCATATTTTAAAAATAAAGAAAACCTTTCAGGAGTGATGTGTGATGAAGAATTGTGTAACTTATATAATATTGTGTGTATAAGCTTCATTTTATATTTGAAAAGTATAAAAATTTGTTTTGAACTGTCAAGATCAAAAAATACATTTTTAATATTCAGCGCTTTCCAGTATTGGGGTAAATTCTATCCATATAAACTTTGGAGTAACGTTTTTAAATGCTTATTTTAATTACAAATAAAAAATAATAATTTACTTGTCACACATTATTAATTACTCTTGATTAGAAGTTTGTCAATATAATAAGAAAAAGTGTTAATGACAAATATAAATTTTGAGAAAATAATCTAATATTTTAAATACTTATCTTAGATTTTCAGGAAATTATAGTCGATATTGAATATATTTGAAAAATTAACAAATATATATTCATATTTTCAAGCCATTTTAAACTTTTTTTGGGTGGTTTTTTCCTTCAATTATATGTACAGTTGGTTTTTTTATTAATCGAAATAAATATTCGAGCCTAGGTGATTTACGTCACTTCTGTAGTAGTTAGGGCAGATTCAAGAATATAGAGTTGGGAGGTTTGAATAACTTATAATAAAAATATAGCTTTGTGTCTAAGACTTCGACTGGTTGACTGGTTGAATTTACTAGGTCCATTTTTGGCTTAAGCGCCTGGTAGAGATTAAAGAGATAAAATTACACCATATACACTAGTTCTTCTTGAAGGAAAAATTAAATTAACACTTTAAATAACTTGGACATAAATAAAGAATATATAACATGTAGGAATAGGTCCACCCAAGTCCTTAAATTCTTATGGACGTACATGATTTGGGGATTAGAAAATAAAACTAAACTAATAGATTTAAAACGAACGTGAATTTTTAGAGATGTTTATATGAACTATTTATTACCTATCATGATGTATTTACAGTAGATAAAACATAGTTAAATTCCAGACCATTCATAATTCACCACCTAAACAATCCTCCATACTAAAAAAATTGTATCATCGCTTCTCCTATTTAAAAGAAGAAGTGACGAATACATTTACAAAATATATTTAAAGAAGGAGGGGAAGACATAAGCATAAGAAAGCTATACAAGTCTAACAAATCAGTTTATTTAAATTTAATCAAATTGATATAATTATATATGATTTTACGAGATATTACACAAGGCAGTCCTCGGTTTATTAAGAGAATTTAAATAAGATCATTTTTATATAGTTATCCCAATAGGGGTAATTTGGTGTTCAACACCTAGGTTATACCTGCAATGAACACAGGTATGGTAGAGTCTATATTACGAATGGGAGTAACTCGTTAAAGTATAACTAACAAACTTTCCACTACGAAGGCGCTTCTGCCTCAACACAGCGGCAATTTAAATAGGAATCAAATATTAATTCAAGGTTAAGCAACAATACATAACACCTATCCAAGCCTAGCGGCTTCTAGACTTAGACCGGAAAGGTATTTACATGAATAATAGTTACCAGATTCTAGAAACTTCTAGTTTAAAGAGTTACAACGTTGATAGTTAAACGAGCTATCTAGTATGAGTTAACCCCATTTTAAAT
Organism: Timema shepardi; assembly: GCA_902151425.1. Classification (NCBI taxonomy): domain Eukaryota; kingdom Metazoa; phylum Arthropoda; class Insecta; order Phasmatodea; family Timematidae; genus Timema; species Timema shepardi. Next base: position 98,529 of record CABFVX010001603.1, on the reverse strand, counting down.
TACGAGACCAAAAGAATATGCTCATAGAAGAGGAAATATAGGTTTACAAATAGTTAATGGTGAGCTACCAGGAATCTAGGCTATTAAAATACTATGGCTGATCTATTCGTCATTAGTACTGTTTGGTCATTCAATAGTATACACATGTCTGGACACACTATATCTAGTGCAAACAGTCAAACATTAAGTAATACAAACGACTCCTGAAGGGGGCCGGACAAAATAAACAATACCCCGCGGGCCACTACTCTGGACTAGTGGTACCCCCACAGGTTGATTACCGAAGAAAGGTGTATCATTAGACATTTAGAGGCTAGTATCAGTCAAAGGCACAACTAGGTCAAAGCGATAGATAACCTGATTTCCACCATAACATGATCTTAAGCATTAAGTTAGCTGGAGCATGGGTATACAGTATAGGGCGTCTGATTATTGCCCAGGTATTTACGATCATGTCTTATGGGCATAGAAAAACAAGTCAGAAACTCTGACATATAAAACTATGTCGAATGAATATAAATACGAAGAGTAACAACTCTATCAAAGATTAATAGTAAAATACTCATAGTGACAAAAGTAGCTACATTTGCGGCGAGGAGGAGAGACACAAACCTCGCACATCGTGATCACCAGTAGCTTAGTTCGTAGATTCTTGATTGATGTCCAGGCAGTTCCTCCGACAAATTGCTATAATTGAATACAAATAAGTGAAGTGAGGGAAGGCGGTTTTATACTAAAGGGGCTGACGTGTTCTGGAAGGGGGTCCACCAGGAAAAAAGGAGGACGAGTTTGCAGAATCGAGCAGAAAGACAACTAGCGCTAGAAGACGGCGTTTAACTCAACACAGAGAAGCAACTTTGTCATTTCATCTAAGTGGGGCCAGCGAGTAAGATGTCCTTTTGTTGAAGCTCCAGGAACAGTCAGCTGAGGCACTTTCCTCAAGTTAGGGCGTTTTCGGCCAACATGATTTCACCGGGATTTAATATCTGCCACACATTATTAGAATTAATTGGTTCTTATATTTATTGCACTAATCATATATATGGTATTTTGAGTGTACTACAAAATAAATGGTACTGTTCACCCCAAACACTTTCTGGCTCGTTTACCTAACCTAAAAGTGGACCAATTATTATTACCAAATGATCTACTCAACTCTATTATAAGTTTATTGAAGCAAAATAGTAAACATTGTTACAGAAACATAATAGAGAAATACGAGTATCATATATCCCCAAAGAGCATAAATGAAATTATAGACAAACACTTATAAGTAAAATTGTTGAAAAATAAATTAGATGACACACTCGCACAAACTCTCTCATTTGTGTATTATGAACTCAAAAGATTTTTTTTAAATATGTATTTAGTAAATTACCTTTAAGGGTTTGTTGTCATCATAAAATCAAACACATCATCCTATTAAATACAATAATTACTCTTTTTGTATTATTTTAAACTGAATTGTTCAAATATATTTAACAGAATTAAAATTTTCAATAATAAATTATTTAAAAATTATCCTAAAATTATAATGCTATTCATAAAAATAAAAACGTATTTCTATTTCTCATAAAAACTTTTTCTTTATTCTCATTTTGGATTCAATCTTTAAAATCAATTTCTAAAAAAAATAAAAATTTTCATAGTTTGTCCTACGTAAACTACCTTTAGTTTGATTTATTTTAGATAAATACAGATATCTTATTAATTTTTAACATAAAATAGACCCTCGAGATCAATTCCGAAAAAATAGATCTATTTTAAGAAAAATTACAAAAATCGGTTATTAGTTAACTAGTATTAAATGAGTTTTTTATTAAACAACTATATATATATATATATAAACTATTTGTAATAGAGGTAACTTGACAATTACTCATTTTCAACTAAATCAAAAGAGGAAATTTTTTAATATTCAAATAAAGTCATCAGTAAACTTACCATGGATGAGGTTTTAACCCAAAATAAGTTTACTGTGTGCCATGTCAAACATTCTAAACATAACCATTTGGAACCAAATCATTATGACTATTTTTTAAATATTTTAAGTTTTTGAAAAATCAATCATCAATAAACTAAATATAAATGAGGTTTTGGCCCAAAAACAAATATATACTGTTGTTTGTCATGTCAAACACTACCAAGACACCCATTTTAGAGCCAAATCGTTAGAACTATATATAAAATATTTCAATTTTTTTTTAAACCAGTCATTAATAAACTACCCTTCCACGAATTTTTGCCCACAAATCAATAATTATATAGTGCTATTTTTAATGTCAAACAAATTCTAGCTATACATTTTAAATAAAATCGTTAGAGCAATTTTAGAGAAATTTGGAATTTAAAAAAACTAGTCAGCGTTCAACTACCCTTAATTGGAGTGGTAGGGTAAGAAAAAATGAGGTATTTCTCTATAACATCTACAGGCTATAGCAAGTATGAACAAACTCCATCAAACCATTTTGGATGCTTGGCCAGGGACAGGTAGACAGACAGACATACAGACATACAGACATGAGTACAGACAGAATGGTAAAATCCACTCTTTTGGATTCGTCTTCACAGAAAAGTTAATATTCGTCATAATCTCGAAATCTATTTTTTTTTGTTCAAGATCAAAATGAAAGAAAGTTTAAAGGGGATATTATGGTTGACCGCGAAATGTCTACCGATTCCTGTTTATATTAATTGTTCTGTCGATACTAATTAGAGAATAGTTTGTTTTTAATATATTTATTTGTAATAGCCTTTTTGATTATCTCTTGTTTTAATCTTTCTTCCTTTTTAGGGGTTTTTCATTGCCTATAAGAAATTCATTTTTTGACCTCACCAAGAAGTTTGTAATCAAAATTTTATATTAGTTTTGTAAATTTGCTGAGCCCCTTCTCCCTAAACATTCCATTCTGGAGTTTATAATTTAAAAAAATTTCTGAATAGCTGGATTATAATATTTCAGTAAATTTTAGCTTCCAGTTTTCCAAACCTTCATTTTAAAAGCAAATTTGCTCCCATGGCAAAAAATTAATCGAAATTAGATTTATCCACTTATGCAAATTACCTTTTAAGTAATGTTTCCAAGGAAAAAAGTAATTAAACAAGCAAACTTGTATTAATTGTTAAATTGTGACTAGATAGTTACAACCAAATTTAAGAAAATAGCCTTTTTTTTCTTTCCACCCCTAAGTAAACTACCCTTAATTCTAGGGGTATATCTATCGATGGTTTGGAAAACAAAACTAGAAAGATTATTAAATCCATAAATATCAGAAATGTCAGTACTATCGGTAAACTGTTTGGGGCTCTAGCGATGAATAGACACGCAGACAGAGACAAACGAGATTGCTAAATCCCTTTTTTCAGGTCAGGGTATTGTAAAATGACGGCATCAATTAAAATATCAAACTCTGTTATTTTTTACCATCATAATAATTCCTCTCCCCTAGAAGTTGGGAGAGTTTTTTTTTTGAACCGCGGCTTACTACCTGTTCGTTTTATACGCTTATTTACTTACTACATTGTTGTTTTTATGAATGAGTAAGTCTTATATTTATAGGAAGTGTAACAACATTTGCGTGTAGGAAGAGTGTAAAACCATCCTCAGTGCATACAACCAAGATTCAAAATTCGATATCCCCACCATCGGCATTCTAGTCTACTGTGAGAGTGGCGCCTTAGACCATGAGACCACTTTAGCGAGTAGCTAAAGTATTATTGTGAACAAAATCATAATTTTTTAAAAAAAATCCACTGATCTAGTAAAGTTAATCTCTAAAAATGCTTATTATGTTTTATGATAGAAATGTAGTTAAAATGAAGTTTCGTATTAAAAATAAGTTATTGTTTCCAACATAATAATATTAAAATATTGTAAGAAAATTGAAAACATACTAAAATTTTGTCCAAGTATAGTGGAATAATAAATATTCTTAGTATTTAGGGTATCTTAAAATAAAATGTTGTACTTTCAACTCAATGTACAGTATATTAAAATTAAAGGTGATATTTTTGACAAATGATGAGTACAAGAGAAAAAGGCGTGGAACCCAATTTTAGCTCAAATTTAGTTAATGCTGCAATTGGTTAGACAATCATTAGATATTTCTAATGCATTTTAGGTTAGTGTTAAAAGAGTTATCTATCATATTTAAGTTAATTTTATAAAAAAGTATTTTCTGGTGTTTTATGAGGTTTGAAGTATTAAGTTATTTTTCTGAAAAATTCCTTCTTTTTTCCTTGTTCCCTTAATATATTTGTACTATATTTTAGTTTTTTCATACTCACTTTATTCAAATCAGGGTACCCTTTCCTCTGCAACCCTATTCCTATTCCATCAGATGAATACGTTAATAAACCTTACAACCCGCCTCGGTGGCGTAGTTGGCTAACGCGCTAGTCGTGTTGAGCTTGGCTGCTGAGGACGGGGAGATTGAAGTTCGAATCTCGGTCGGGTGAACTGGGAGTGGTTTTTACTAAACGGTTTTCCACTCTCCCTCACGCGAATGCGGGTTCACTTCCTGTTATTCAACCTTCCAAATTCCAAATCCATTAGCATAATTAGTACTAAAAGCGTATAACCCTAATGGGTAGTAAGACGCGGTGCTAAATAATAATAATAATAATAAACCTTACGTTAGACCAAATAACCCTTTTAAAAACTACTGTTCGAATATGTAGACCTACCAATATAGGTGTGGGACATAAAACACATGCAATCTAGATTTAAAATTCTTCACTCAAATTAATTTTAAAATATATGAGGTATTTAAATAAAAAGTATTTTGATTTGTTTGGATGTTTGATGTTTTATAATTAGACGTGTTTTATTACACGCATTGTAAAAATAAGCTTGCCACAGGGAAATGGCATTCGCCAGAGGAAAATGTTGTATCACCAAAGCAAATATTGAAAACGCATAAAAGAGATTAGGTTGAGGGGCTTACAATACCTTCATTCCTAAAAGAACGCACTATATGCCAAATATTTCAAGGTGTGGCCATAGTTTACAATAAATATAATACATTTTCAATTCAATATCATAATATATTAAATTTATCTAAAAACAATTGTGTGGTTAAATTTCACGAATTTTAAACAAAGTTGATATCCACACGATTTTTAGATTTGGTATTTTGTATATATTATATGGTTCTTGTTGTTTATTGGTTTTGGCCTATGAAAGTCCATTCATACGACTCAAAATTAGCCCACAATAAACTAAAAGCTATTATTTATCTTTCTTTCATACCGTCTCTCACCTCTAGACCCAGTTTTTTTGTTTCCATACAAACTATGCTAATCTGTTAGAGATGAGTAAGGTAGAATTCAAAGGTAGTGTACCAACATTTTTCTCACAGGGAAGTGGGTAGCTATATAGTAAAATAAACTTTAAGTACACTTTGACAACATTTTAACCCCAATCTACCCATCAGACTAAATGAACAGTTATACTGCGTGTCCACCAGTACAGGTAAGAATTTCTAAAAACTAACCTATAAAATATTGTTTTAAACTTAAAATGTATTATTTTACCTACCCACTTTGGTGGCCGAATGTTCTAAGGCATTACACTCGCAATAGACTAAACTCTTAATTAAACCGTTCTAATTCCTAACACATTTTGGTAATTAGTACATATACGTATAACCTGAATGGTTAGTAAGACGTGATTCTAATAATAATAATAATATTTTAGTTTTAAACAATAAGGTAAATTATATATATTGTATCGACTTACCCCCCCCCTCTCCCCCGCCCCCCGTGGACTTGATCTGTCATGATATATTGCGAGGGATGTTAATTTGCAAGCAAAGTAATTGCGAGGGTTTGAAATAATATGTAAGTTTGCGAATTTTGGTTTAGTAGTAATTACTAAAAGATAATACAAAATGTGATGTTAGACGAAAGATAAATAAATAAAGAGACAGGACGCCCGCACTCGTGGAAGGACTGTCTTAACTTGTGAATTTTTAGATCTATGAAGTTGACTGTTATCACGTGTGACCTCTACGGAACTCGATCTCGGGACTCTGGGCTCAACGGATACCCTCCAAGTACAATTACTACTGATGACCCGAAGATGTCGTCTGATACGGCACGGTGTTAGACAGTGTGACCGCCTGTGATATGGATGGAATTGTGATAGCCTCGTTACCAAAAAGTAAAGGTATTTTATACCACGCTATGGTCCCTTTCCTGGTCAACTAGTTCAATCATTGTTATGAATTGTCAGCGCTCTCCTGTAACCTTCCTAGTATGTTACTTCATACATATCAATTTTAGAACGTGGTTCCACTTGAGTTATGTAAATCAAAACAAATATCCAAACATTGCTCGGTGGTTATGACAATGTATTGTTTTTTATTTATTTGTATCTCTTGAGCATATATATATATATATATATATAATTAAAATAATGACGTACATATTTAGTGTTCATCATAAGAAGAAAATAATTACTAATATTTATTTAAATTATGCCAAATGTACCAAATCAAAACAAACCTTTCAGAGTAAAGTGTTGTTATTTTATCAAGTAGTTTTAATCCCTATCCTTGTAGGAGTAGTGGTCTATTATTGGTGTACCGAGACAGTGGCGTGTCGTGGAGCGTTATACCTGGTATCTGTTCTCCGCCAATTCATCCCCATTTTACTCATCAGTTTTTATTGCCTCTCATGTTAATATATGATAGCTAGTCAATAAGTACTCTAACGAATATTTAAGATTAAAAAAATAGAGGTACTGTTTGTATAAGTATTGTTTACCCTGTCAAAATGTCACGTAACTGTAACATTGTAAGAAAATATCAAACCATTGTTTTGTATTCTTACCAACTATGTTATTAAATTAAATTGACCAAGCATGTTGCTAAATATTTTAAAGTGTGAGATTGTCAACACCATAGCACGTACCAGTTCTCAGGTAAATTAAAAGATAACATTTTAAATAATTGATTATTTCAAGAGGGAAAATATTTTTCTATTACGAAGATGGTTTTATAAACGATAGCAAAGTTATTATGTTTATGACTGTAGAAGAAGACTTTACACTAAAACATTGGTTCCCATGAAAATGGACTATTAAAAAGTAAATATAACATTTTAATTATGATAAATAATTTTACAGATTCTTTATTATAGTTAACAATTGTATTTCTTACTTTAATACTATAATATTAATAAATGAACGTCTACAAATTATTATAATAATTTATATAAGTCGGAGGAGATTCATGGGCTATTTTTTAGGCAAAAAACTGCTTGATATTACTGTAACATACAAAATATCATATCTGGAAGAACTACACGTTTACTATTGGGAAACAACGTTGTCATTCTATTGTTTTTATGTGTTAAATCTTTCTTCGAATAAAAAACAAAATTTTAAATATATGTTTGATGTTGCCAGTAGTAAATCATAAAAATCCATGATTTGGTCTTCTATTTCTTATTAACTATTGCTATAATATTCACTGAATCGATTAGTTTATATTATTATTGAGTAAAGTAAAGTTTTCTTCCTAAGCTATGAGTACTTTAGAGTTATATGAAAAATCTCAAATAATGTAAAGAAAAAGGACGAACAGTTAATAAAGTTTTGATACCATAATGAAATGTCTTGATAGTTGTAAAAATAAATTTATCTACGATTGTATTTAGAATTGTTCCTATATATATTTTTGTATAGTTTTTCTTTTATTTCCCCTTACTTTAACTCATTCAATATTTTTTAATGACAAAGACGTTTAAAATACTCTTTCCGATTCACGTATAAATAGGATATTTGGACACAGTTAACCGAGATGGAGTTAAGATAAAGCTTTCCGTCATAAAACTAGCAATTTTATCATGGGATATATTTAGAGTAATGACATATTCTCTCCCATCCAGCATCAAATATGTCATATAAATCCTATACAGATGATCGTTCATAAAAAATTATTTTGAAGGTCAAATAGGTACTGAGATTTAGTGAACATATTTAACTGTTCAGTCCCGTCAAGCCTTAATTCTCTAGTAACAACCTTTAATGTAAGCACATATCTTTTCTGGTAAATCAGATTAAAGTTAGAGAGTGTTATGCTGATGCAGTGGTCGGTAAAAGGTTCCATGTCTGCAGGTCATGTTGGAAGAGAAAGGCATATACATGTGTTTGCGACCTCTCTACTTCGTCTCTAGAATCCTGGGACTGGCTCCTTACAGAATATCCTGCATCGCAAGAGCAGAAATTGTCTTGAAGTGTTCCTGGATGGATGTTGTGTACACCGTTGTACTCCTCTTGAGTCTTCTGATGATAACAGGTCTCAGCATATCAAAGAGGTTTGTCGAGATAAACCTGTCACTCAACCACGTCGTTTTCATAGCCGACATATTCCAGACTCTCATTTACTTTTCTCCCACGATTATATGCCTAAACATGAATGTCATGGTCAACATTTCCAAACTGAGACAAACCCTACAAGACATCATCAAAGTGGACAAACTATTAATGGTTGGTAATATTTTCTGTTATAAGATGCATCAGAGATACGTTTACTATCATTTGTTTATGTTCTTGACTATAGCCATGATATTGAACGTGATGGATATATTGGCGTGGGTCCCTCTTACTGGATATTATTGGAACTCACTAACAACAATACCCACTAGCTTCATTAGCTTCATCGTAATTTTACAGTACGTAACTTTAGTGTCTTTTGTAACCCATAGACTAAGAATAATTAATTCAAAGCTGAGAGGTTTCCATGAATTCCGTGTGGATAGGCTCGTAGAAGACAAAACGGAAGGGGAGGGACATAATTTAAGCAACTCAAGCTTACCGACTTTATTCGGACTATCCGCCAGTCTGTGGGAATTTCAAAAGTTGGCCACTTTACGAGCTCGTGATAAGGAAGGCAAGATGGACCTTCTCTATTTCCGAACACTTCGCCGTGCACATCACACACTTATAAACTTAGGATTATCTTTAAACAACACATATGGGATTCAAATACTAGCGTTTATAAGCTGTGCCTTTGTTGCCGTGACTAAAAGTTTTTACATGTCCATTGAGAATGTTGTTGAAATTCAGAACAAAAACTTGTCGTACTTTCAGAAAGAAATGCTTTCTTATTCAACACTTGCGTGGAATGTATCCAACTTGCTTAAGATTGTCTTGATGGTAATGTATTGTCGTAAGTCTAGGAATGAGTGTGAAAACATAACTACTACCATACACGATTTATTGCTGAATGGCGATCTGTCTGCAGAGGTTTGTAAAGAATTGAAGCAGTTTGCAATGCAGATCTCTCAACGTCCTCTTGTTTATAACGCGACTGGTTTTATTTCTATTGATTTCCCACTACTGACCTCACTCATTGGAGTTATCTTCACATATTTAGTTTTCTTAGTACAGTTCAAATAATAAAACATCCAAGAATTATTGACAGTGGTGTGTTACTTTAATCCTACTAATATATGAAAATAAGTTGATGTCTGTTTGTTACTCTTTCACGGATAAATCACTGTACCAATTGTGTTGAAACTTCGCATGGACATAGCTCTGATATGCTTTTAATATATAAGCTGAGTGCACTTTACTTCGTCAATTTTGTTTCCATGTGGCATCTACAAAATGCTACTTTTTGGCCTTTTTCTTAGTTTCTGCTTATCGGACTTTCATTGGATCATTTTTGAAAGGTCCCTATATATAGTTTAGTATTATAAAATGCGGAGAACGCGTAATTATCTAGTACAGTATAATAGTTGAAAAATATAAAATTTTAATAAATGACTGTATGATATAACATCTATTATAAACCTGATTTTATTCATGAACGGTATAAGTTATAAATATGTTTTTAGATGCCCAGAATAAAAAAATAAATGTTTTCTTGTTAGGGATTTTCTTAATTTTTGGAACCTTTGAAACATATTTTGATTATTACTAATTCTAAAATTAATAACAAAAAATAATGTATCATTTTTTTTAAATATTAATAATGACTCACGAATAGAAGTTTTTCACTGTCTAAGCAAGAATATGTTGGTGACTACTTTATATTTAACAAATAATGTAATATTTAAACAATTAATCATATATATATTCAGGCAAGTATATTTGATGTATATTATATTTAAAGAAACCACAAATATATTTTCATTGTGTTTTAAGCTTTTAGGGCATGCTGATGAAATTATTGTACACAATTGGATTCATACTATGCAGATATTTTTTTATGGAGCCCAGGTGAAATATTTCCAAATATAATTTTGTAGTAATTCAGAGAGATCCAAGAAAGTTGGGTTGGCAGGATTGCATAACTTATCGACAATATAGCTTTGAGTTTAAGACCTCGGCTGAATAAATCCTGTTCTGGCTGGTTGAATCAACAATGTATATATTTTTTATTGTAAGTTCCTGGAAGATATTAAAGAGAGAAAGCTACATCATATGTACTAGTTTTTCTTAGAGTATAAATTAGATTAATATTTTAAATAATTTCAACAAAAATAAAGAATGTATGACTTTGTACAACATGTAAATATGGGTCCATTCAATTACTAAACAAATAAGTATTCGAGATTCGAGGATTCCATTTAAAAAATATTTCTTAACAACACAGGGTTCTTAGAGCTATAAAGGTGCCTACTAATGGTTGGTGTAACATAATAATAGGAGGAAAAACATTTTTTTTTAAATCCCTGACCATTAATATACCGCTTAGTTGGATGTTCATTTACATTAATGACTAAAACAAACGAATGGCACGGCACATCGAACAGAATTTCTCTCTGCTTTACCTAAATGTGGACCGATAGACAACATAATATCTTCTTAAGATCGATTAAAACGTAAGATAAACTAAATAATAAACTTTGTTTTAGAAATATATTAAAATAAATAGCATCATATGAAACGGTGGATGTGGAACGAGGTCAGACTAAGCCTCGTTGATTAATAAATAGCACGATATAATCGCACAAACTTGCTCGTAATAATATATTATGGCTTCGAAAATAATTTTCTAAAATAGGTTTTGAGTATACTAATCTCCTCATAAAACCAAACGCATCTTGTCAATCGCAATAATCACTCTTCACATATACTTTTTAAAACAAACTGTTCAAATATGTTTAGCAAAATTTAAATTTTTAAAAACAAATGATTTGTAAACTATTCTAAAATTACTTATTATTAGTAAAAATAAAAAACAAACTACTTTAGATTCGCTCAAAATGGCGGCATTCCGGGCCGGATGACGTAAAAGCTGGATAATATTCAACCCAAGTGTGAATAATTCTCACAACAGTATGGGTTTGCCTACTTTTTTTTTTAATTCTTACAGAACATTTAACTTTGTTTTCATATTGTCTGCCCATTTTCTGATTGCGATGTAAAATAAGAATAGAGTAATTTTAAGAGGTCAGAAAAAATTAGATGAATTTTTTTTTCTAATCTTTACTATGCAGTACTTTATTTTGGAAATGGAACATCGACTACAAGACAAGAACAATATTGATATACCCGAATGGGTTTTTAAGATGTGGTACTAAGAAAAAAACTACCCCTCATTGAACCTACAGTTATCATTGTTATTATTATTATTATTAATTATAATACCCACCTCAGTGGCGTAGTTGGCTAACGCGATAGTCGTGTTGAGCTAGACTGCTGAGGACGGGGAGATCAAGGTTTTAATCTCGGTCGGGTGGACTACTCCCATTCCCCGAGATTCCTAAATGGTTTTCCAATCTCCCTCCACGCAAATGCGGGTTCACTTCCTCTATTTCAACTTTCCCAATTCCTAATCCATTAGCGTAATTAGTACTTAAAGCGTGTAACCCGAACGGTTAGTAAGTACTTACTAGATAATAATAAAATAATAATAATTAGCACCGCGTCTTACTACCCATTCGGTTTATACGCCTAGGTACTAATTACTTTAATGGGTTAGGAATTGGGAAGGATGAATATAGAGGAAGTGAACCCGCATTTGCGTAGAGGGAGAGGGGAACACCATTTAGGAAAAAAAACTCAGTTCACCCAACCTATACTCGAACCTCGAACCTCGAACTCCTCGTCCTCGGCAGTCTAGCTCAACACGAAACTTGCACTTTAGCTAGCTACGCCACCAAGGTGGTTTACAGTTATAACTAGACACAAAATTCTTAAACTTTCTGTATAATTAATATTTTTTAAAACAACTATATTATTGGTGTAAACAAAACAACAAAAATGTTAAACTGAAATAAATTTGTATTAGTAGTAAGGTTATATCTTCTTGATTGTTATATTTATTCCCTTCTCCTTATCGTAAATACGTTTTAGTTTTTCTTCTGGGATGACACCATGTTTCGGTAATTTTTCACCATCTTCAAGTTTTATTTATATTAAAGATGATTGATTTTAATTCATACTATTGGAAAGTTTGTGAAATCTTATTATTATTATTATTATTATTAGCACCGCGTCTTACTACCTGTTCGGTTTATACGCACTTACGCTAATGTGTAATGGTAGGGTGACTGTGAGATGAAATGGAGGACTTACAGTTTAACGTGGAATCCGAACCACGGTGGAGGCCTGGCATTCCACACATTAACAAGATGTCTTGTCAGAGGTGAAGGAAGGGTTTGGTAATCAGATAAATCTTTGCCGGGACCGAGGATTGAACCCCGGCCGCCAGCATAGAAGTCTGACACCTTAACCACTAGACCACCAGGTCACCCTTGAAATCTTACGGTTTTAAATGGAGTTATTTTTAGTGAAAGTAAAGATGTGTGATTTTAATTCATACTATTGGAAAGTTTGTGAGATTTTATAGTTTTATATGGAATGATTTGTAGTGAAATCTCACAACTTTCCAAGTGTATGAAATAAAATCAATCATCTTCGATACAAATAAGACTTGAAAATGGTGAAAAATCACCGAAATATGTCGTCGTCATAGAAGAAAAACCAAAACACATATATAAAAAAGGAGAAGGAAATAAAAATAATAAACAAGAAGATATAACCGTACTATTAATTATTACTACTCCTTACCAAATAAACATGAACATTATTAAAATATATATGACCAGCGAGGGAAATTTAACTTCTTATGCTTATAATCAAAGCCCGGATTTTGATAATATATAATCTATTTAATGGTTCATCACGTACAATGCTCTTAAGTACATGAACTCTGTTCAAGACCGCTTGGTTGTAGAAATTTATATTTTGTAGGTCATTGTTTTGTAATTGTGAAATTTGAGGTATTTTTTCCATTGTTTTAGTCATTTTTAGGCATTTTCGAGTCATTTTAAGGCATTTATGTTAAATAAGTATATTGCTTGGAGTACTATTGATATTTTATTAACGCGTGAATACTCAGACATATATTTTTCAAACACGCAGTTGTCTGAATGAGAAGATAATTAAATAGTCAATGAACTTTGTATCCTCTTTGCTTGTCTGGTTGTAAAATACACATTTCTGGTAAGACACTACAACTAAACTGAAGAGGGTTGAGTTGGGAGGGATATTTATTATTCCTAAAGAAGATTTGTAAATTAACCTTATATTTAGCGATTTTAGAGTTAAGTAGTTAAAGGCTTTTATTTGCATATATATTTCTTAGTTTCCATCTGCAACTTTCGTGTTGGATTTTGTCATGGATTTATTACGAATATTTTTTATATTTTCTTAGGTCATTTTTTGAAAATTTGGAGTCATTTTTTAGAACTTTTAGATCATTTTATAGTACCTTTTTAAAATCATTTTTAGGTCATTAAAATCTGGGCCCTGTTTATAATAATTTATAAGATTCGGAATCGATTAAAAAGTATTAAACCCATATTTACATTCATATTGTAATATAATTGAGCATATAGGCTTCACAAATCTTGTCAATGCTTTTAGTAACATCAATAATTGTATTACCAAGGTTAGACTAAAAGTATGTATGTGTACCCTTCGTGTACTCTGTGAGATAGCAATATTATCTTTGCATTATTTCAATATATAAATAGTATAGATTATAAGATGGTTATATGAAAGAAAATATTTAAGTTGTATGCTATATCCAAATAAGAAAGAAGTGATTATTTAATAACTATATATATATATATATATATATTATGAAATTAAAATTACAGATTGATAGTATAAATTACATTGAATCAATTATCAACATATAATTTTATTTTCATAATTTATATATAGATATTAAATAATCACTTCTTTCTTGTATGGATACAACCACACAATCTATATATTATTTTATTTAATATATGTATTCACTACTTAGCCATCTACTATAATTATAAAATGTTATATAAATTGCCTATTAGGTAGAGTAATCCATCAAGGCAAGACCGCTACATTTCAGGGTAAATGGATTGTATGTAAAACTTAGTGTACAAATTAAAGTTGAAATTTTTCATATGTGGTTTTCTATTAAATATTATCCTCACTCCATGCTAGTTATTGTGCATTCCTTATAAGAAATCGCTCACTTAACTTCGGCTAGGATTTATTCATCGATAAACTTTATGTTGGGTGTAAAACTTATTTTTTTAAATTATTATTTGGTTGTGTGACTATATATATGGCATGACATCTATAAGTAGACTTAGTTTTCAATTTACTTAAACAAATTAAATTTATATTTCAAATGTATTACTTATTAGATTTACATTATTTGAAATATATATTAGATCGTAATAAAATGTTTACTGATTGGCTTTTTATTTATATTAAAAGTAATATATTTTGTATATCACCTTAAATAAAAAGTAAAGCATTCCATTTAAATTACTTCCACAGAATGGACGCATTTTTCTCTTTCTTTTGAATTGGAAGCCACTCAAGTTGCACATTATACTGTTTAAATGTTTACCAAACACTACACAGGTGGCCTTGGTTCACTTTTAAGCAACATTTGCTTAATCGTCTAGATTGTATAGAATTGTAAATAGTTAAAAATTGTTTAGTTCAATGAAAAGAACCGTTCAAGTATCAACCTTAAGATGAGGATAGAGGAAATGCGAGGGAAAATACCGTTGTTTTGGCAGTTCTTACGGCAAAACTACTCTTTGTCAAAATAATTCAGTCCAAACATAGTTTAATTTTCTTCACGTAGTGATATCAACATTTTTTGAATATTTGTCAAGGGTATCCTGAAATTTCATTAAAACTTTTCTCTTTCAGTAAAAAAGTTTTGTCATCTAATGTCACTATGCTCATGACAGATCTTCGACAACTGTTAGTATCATCACGTGAAGAAAATTAAATTTTACGTTTTTATTGTAACAGTATTTGATTTATTTTGACAAAAAAAATAGTTTTGCTATAAAAACTACAAAAAACTGGCCTTTTCTCACGTCCCCTACACTCCCACCTTGAATATTTAGTCATTCATGACCTACAGATCATAGTACAGTCATGTACAAACTACAACTTGGGGTTCAGTCGTTCATGAACTACAGCCTGTAGTTCAGTAATTCCCTATATCACAATCTTCAATAATACCAGTGAACAAAAGAAGAATCAAACAATAATTTTAGCACCGCGTCTTACTACCCGTTTGGGTTATACGCTTATGTACTAATTACTCGAATGGTTTTAGGGAATAGGACGGTTGTATTCATAGGAAGTGCATTTCCATTTCTTGGAGGGTGAATGGAAAATCAGTTTTGAAAAACCATCTCAGTACACCTAGTACAGATTCAAACCTCGATCTCTCCATCATTGGCAGAATAGTCTGCTGCGATACTAGCGCATTAGACCACGTGGCCACCAAGGCGGATATGCTATATTTAATTACGCCAAACTGTATGGACGAGGGAGGTAAAATATAAAAGAAAGGAACCTGAGTTTTCATGTATAGAAAGTGAGGTATATTTAATGATGAAAAAATAATCTTCATCACAAAGAACTTTGCTTCGAACCTTGAACCTCGCCGCCAATTATCAAACTAGGCAATATTAGTTTAAAACTTAGATCGGAGTTTTTAAAACTTTCCTCTACTGGACTCGGTTATAGTATTTTCAAGCTCCGTGAGGAAATTTTAGAATAGTCTTTATTTGTTTTAGTCACTTTAACAAATATCATCAGTAGTTAGGATAGACAATTTTTTTCAAATATGAATAAAGGGCATTTGCCAAAGGTGCAGCTATAATATGTGAGTGTTTTCCGTTTGTTTTATATTTTTATGCCTGATAAATTTAACTGTCTTTAGTGAATGTTCATAACATTAGTGTAAACACTCTACGAGGGCTTCAGCATGTTCTGTTTCAAGGAGTCCTTCGGTCTAAACAGTTTTGGAACCCCTGATTTAGAGTACGTGTCCATTGATTCAGGCTGTTTGACAATTTATAATCATATAATAGTATAATAGGAGCTTCTGTGAATATTTATTTGTAGCCAAACGTACCTGATGGCTCATTCTAAAACAGTACGATTAATTTGTTCTTTTGAAATGATTTATCAAAGTATGCGAGCATACAAAGTAAACGGATAAGAATCTATAAATTATAAACTACAGCGAAAATAAGAAGAGAATGAGGTAGAGTATAATGGCAAGAACTAAGAAGGATGAAGATTGAGCATAACTCACTTCAAGAGAGGGGTAAACTAGAAGCGCTGCATGGTCCCGCGTAATTACGGAGTTCAAAAATCTGATTTCGCAAGCAATTTATCTTCAGTGTAAAGAAGGGTAGGAAGTGAAGTTGAGGGGAGGGGATAGTGGAAAGGGGGAAGTAGAAAGTCAATTTCCGCTATCACCGTGGTCAAAAGGGGCTTGGCTCCCCTTCTTAACCGCAAAGAAGGGCGAAAAAAAATACAATCTCCGCCATTTTCACACAGTTTTATATTTTTTTTTAAAATGCACTAAAGTTTAAAGAGTATGGTGAAAAATTAAAAAAAGCTAAAAGAGTCAAAGCTATTTTATTTTATCTGTGAAATTTTAAATGGAGAAATAAGGCTGGGCAAATGGTTAACACTCCTGACTAGCTCAAAATGCTGAGGTTTTGTTCTGTTTTGCAGAATCGATTATATGTTGTTGTATTTTTACACAATTTGAATACCAAAACTTTTCGAGTTGGATTAACGCTGTTGCAAAATCCACGTTGCTGATCGAGTGGTATAAGGCGTTAGACTCACATCGTATAATATAATTACCCTTAGAGGCGATGTTGAGAGACTCGAATCTTGACAACATGGTTTTCTATACTCTCTAAACCGGGTGCATCTCCTATCAACTTACCTCTTAGTCCATTTCACTTAGATTAAATCGTTACTAGTAATAATTGTGTTCAACGTAAAAAAATTAAGCGTTTACAATTTATTAAATTATTATTTTTATCGTTTCACATTAAGTTAAACAGATTAAAAGTATGTACGCCACTACTACTTTCATAGTCTTCATTTTTAACATAATTATATAACAATAATAACAACATACCTACTAATAATAGTCTTTATTTATCTGGCAAGGTTAAGGATTTAGCCCTCTCTTCCCCTTGACCAGCGTTGAATATAACATATAATATTATATTTATTGAAAAACAAACAAATTTTAATAAAGGTATATTCAAATAAGTAGAAAAACATTCACAGGCTCATTAATACGTGACCGCATGCTTGAAGGGAATTTTGTATATTAGGTGACGAGTCGAGCTATCTGGTTTGTTACAAGTATATATATATATATATATATATATGTGTGTGTTTGTGTGTGTGTGTGTGTGTATGTATATATGTATATATATATTACGTATTAGATAATATGGACTAAATGGGAGGAGGGGGTGGTGGTGGAATAGATACCGAAAAGCAGGATTAGCGAAAATAAAGGATAAACTATAAGTTTTTAAAAAAATTTACGTAGGTCTATATAATATACACGTTGTTTACCCTGAACGGTAAGTCTTACCCTGATAGATTACACTATGATTCTGTCTTATTAGCTACACCATAATGTAATAATTCAAGGTAAGCTTACTTTTATTATTAGCACTGTGTCTTACTACCCGTTCGGTTTATACACACTTACGCTAATGTGTAATGGTAGGGTGATTGTGAGATGAAATGGAGGACCTACAGTTTAACGTGGAATCCGAACCACGGTGGAGGCCTGGCATTCCCCACATTCACAAGATGTCTTGTCAGAGGGGAAGGAAGGGTTTGGTAATCAGATAAATCTGTGCCGGGACTTAGGATTGAACCCTGGACCCCAGAACAAAAGTCTGACAACTTACCCCTAGACCACCAGCTCACCCAAGGTAAGCTTACTACCTTGCAGAGTAAACTAAGGGTGCATGCATCAGGGAAAGGCTATGTATAGCTCATCTACGATGGTAATGTAGGTGACAGCTACAGTCCAATGTTCATAAGAAGACAGTTATAAAAGTTAATAGAAATACTATAAATCTATAATATCTATAAAATAACACTAATATAATATTGACCACAATATAATATTTTTTTGTAACAGTCCTTTCTATGAAAATCGTACTGTAGCAGAAGGCTCTTTATTGAAAACATTGACTGAAAGTAGATAATCTCAAACCTTTTTTACATCCATAACTGTTTACAACTTATGATCTGGGTCAGTTTTTTTATTCAAAACATATATTTTCCATTACCGGCTTCCTAGGCCGGTCGTAGCTTCATATGCCTTATAATCTAACGTAAGATTAGAACAGGCACAACATCCCGTCCTCAACCGTTAATTTATCACTGTGAAAGGGTAAAAACACATTTCACCAATGACAAATATTTTTCGGCTATGCCGGGGAACGAACCCGGGATCCTTAGCTCAGTAAACAGACACTTTACCGACTGGTCTAATGTCAACCTATGTCGAAACAATTTAATTACCTACTAACACTATATTATCAATAAAAAAAATTATAAAGTGATAATAATAATACTTCCGGCCAATATTTTCAATAAAGAATCTTTTGCAATATGCCGCGTACCAAGATTTTCATTAGATTTTTTAAATTTACTAAACACTCTGTCAGAATAAATAAAATGAAGAGATTCTTTTTTCTATCTGTTTGAAGCAAACAAAAAGCGTTACCCGAGGTAGCCGCGCAATTTATTATGTGGTTACCTCGGACAATGCGGGAGGCTTCTGGTAATATTGTAATAAGTAAAAGTTCGTTGCCATAGTCCGGCTTAAACAAAATCCGGATTAATTAGTTTTATATTATCGAGATTTTACTGTACTCATATGCCATTTATTGACCTATTGGTCTGCTCCTGAGGCCTTATTTCCTAGGGAGTCAATCTATCTCTAGACCAGAAGTGAGGTTCGAATCCTAGCCTGGTATTTCGGGCTAGTTTACACAGGTGCTTTATCACTGTGTTTTTCCCATCCTCTCTCCACGCCAATTCAGGTTGTCTAAACTAACCTACCCATACTTACTCTATTTATTAAGCCTTTAGATAATATATGTGTTAAAAATTATTAATTTAAAAAAATTAAACCTTTAGCATCATAAGGGTACGAGTGTCAATATTTTTTGTTACTTTATTTAATTTAAATATATTTTATGTGGTCACGTGGTTTACTATGTACTATTAAGTGTTGTAAGTTGACATGGGTATAATAGCGATTCTATGATTGTCTTACACTAATGAAATAGGGTTGAGGAAGGTATAATTTGGAGAAATGGTAGCCACACTTGCTTGGAGGGAGAGAGGGAAAGAATTAAGAGAATCCCTCCCCGAGTACACCTGTATTTTAACCCCCAAATTTCCTTTTACTGACAAACCAAACTAGACAAGCGGCGTGATGTTCATTCTACTGTGTCTACTGTGAGCGTGTTTAGTCCTTAATGGGGATTCACTCTCCTTTCACACAAATTTGGGTGAACTTTCTCTAAATTTAACCCTCGTTGTCCTTAACCAATTAGTGTAATAATTTCATATGCATAGAGCCCTGTAACAACAAAAATATTATGGTACATATATTCTAGATTTTTTATAAAGTTTACTTTTGTTTCTAAACTTATATTTGAAGTTAAAATATAATTAAGAGTACATATTTATTTTTATGTATTCTATATGCTTAGAACATAAAGATGGATATTAAATGTGGTAGGTAAAGATGCACCTGAACGCGGGAATCGAACTAGGGCTCAAATAAAAGTCCTGGGCTCTATTTTTGTGTCCAGGTATAAATTTTCAACCATAAATGATGTAATTTAAATATGTGCTCACTGATAAAAATCTAACATCTCCTATCAGATGATCTGTGAAAGTAAAGTATCTTTGAAACGTAGTATTATTTATTATGTGAGACGATGTATTAAATCCACATTCTCATTTGCTTTGCCACACAAAAAGAAAAGAAGAAAAAAGGTAAAAAAAACGAAGTGAACTCACGAGTTAAAAATCGGATATTGGTGTGAGCTTTAAACCGGAACTTTCCCAGAGACGGTACCAACTTTAGGGACATAATCATACGGCAGATGCTTCAGGTATCGGTAAAACAATCTTGATCATCTTTTGTTTTAGAAGAAGCTTTCACTTTCAAAAGAAACTCTTTTACGGCAATGAGAGAAAAAAAAGAATAACAGAAAAGGGAAAGAATTGTTTGAAACTTGCAAGAAGAATCGATGAAGAAGGTTTAGCCAACAGAGAAGAAATTGCTTTTTTTATATAGATGCGAAGGAGAAGACGAAGTAAAAAAAAAACAGATATTGGGATTTACAAAATTAAAGTGAAAAATGAAAGTTATTTTAAGGGAATTCCTAAGTGTTAAAATAAACATATATTTATTTGGTCCACCGCGTCTTACACCTTGATTATTCATATTTATGATAAAGATGAAGGTAGAATTTAAAAGAAATGTACACCAAAACAGATTGGGGTTTCTTCACCTTCCGGTTGTATAGAATGAGACGACGCTCACAAGATTTTGACTTAGATTCCTCAATAACATTTTCGTAATTAGTTGACGAGACCAATTAGTGTGCAATGTCAAAATTTATGGGTGAGTCAAGGCGATCTTACATCGTCGATTTCTTAGGGTTTTTTTACGTGCTTTGTTGTGTGCATTTTTTTTTTTTTTACCTTCTGAATTTATATTAATAAAATGAAAAGATTTTTTGTCATGAGCGTTGCGTCTGTACACAAACACGTACAGCTAGAAGCTGTTTTTTTAGATTCTTTTAAATCTATTAAAAACTGGGTCGGAAAAAATAAAATGGATTTTTTCTGCTTATTTGAAGCAAAGAAACGTGTTCTGCCTAGTAATTCTGCTTGTATTATATGTAGCTCAATAATACAATTAATACGTATGACAATCTGTATTTTAAAACAAAAAAAAAACATTACTATTAAATTAAAGCGCGGATACATTTTTTGGACATTGGAGTGTGCTCGAGCACACCCGACACACCTCATTCGTTATAGGGCCCTACATGATCAGTCAGACTGTCATGATTAATAAAGTAAAAATTAATACTGACATTCTGAGTAGGGGCAGTACTGATGGAATGATGGCCGGACTTAACGAAAATACTGATGTTATCCTAATTTTCTGATCATATGAGTATCAGTCCATCAGTCTTACAAGTGGTGGGAGAGAGTGACAGTAGTACTGCATGTGTGCTCACGTTCGTCAGTATTTCCTCCAGTCTCAGTATCAAACATGGACGCGGAACAAGCAGACGTGAGGGCCCCAGTCGGGATCGCAGATAATGTGGTGGAACGGCCAGAGCATGTGGAGATGAGACTGATAAAAATAATGACACGAAGACTGACCGTGTACGGTCTCTTTATAAATACTGATGCATACCGTGTAGGGCCCTTGTTTAGGTGATTGTTCCTTCAGTACTGACTCTCACTTTTTATATTCAACATGATTAAATTATTAAGCACTGCTCCCTTTTTTTTTATCGATTGTTTGAGTAAAGTATGTAGTATATTTAGTTAAGACAGTGTGGATAGATAGATATTATTGTTTAGAATGATGTTCAGTAAAGTTTCTTCTATTTATGAAAAACAATGCATCAATCTATTTAGTTTCAAACTGAAAAAGGTCCGTATATATTTTTATAGAGCATACTAAACATACTTAGGGATTGTGACATGGACGTATATCATTTAACTTCTGATATCACATTATAAGTTGAATTATAAGGACACCTCAGTAAATTTGAATCATAAGGCAAGTTGTCAACAACTATTTTCCCCGTGGTTTCCGGAGTATTTGTTACTTCCGGTTTATGTGGGCAAGTTCGTGTGACGACATTAATCCTTCGTGTGTGAAGAAACAAGGCAAATGTTGAGCGCATTGTTAATGGAAATTGCGGTTTTCTCCCTGTCTTTGTCTATTCCACTAGATTTGTTTACTCTAAAACTATATGTCACTTCCCCCCCCCCCTTCTTTGTTTGTCTCACGATCCTTTACGGTTGTTCTCTTTGCGATCTCTTTTCTATTCCTTTCTTTCTCTCACTCGCTCACACATGCACTGACTCCCTCACACATTATATTTTATACACTTTTTCTAACTGGGAAATTTGTTCGGTTAATATTAGACAACATTATTAAAGAATTTAAACATCAGGTGGCAGTGTAGGGGTAGTGAGAAAAAAAGAGGATTTTTGTAGTTTTTATATAAAAACTTTTTTTTTTGTCAAAATAGATAAAATAATTTTCCAGTATAAATATATAGTTTAATTTTCTTCACATGGTGATATTAACGGTTGAATATCTGAAGGATGTCCTGGAATTTAATGACAACTTTTCCTCTTCATTAAAAAAAGTTTGTCATCAAATGCCGCTATGCTCAGGTCAGAAACTCAACAAATGTTGGTATCAGCATGTGAAGAAAATTAAACTATGTTTTACTAGAGCAATATTTGATTTATTTTGAAAAAAAAAAAAGTTTTGTTGTTAAAACTGCAGAAATACTTATCTTTTCTCGTTTCCCCCTCTTTAACTCCCCTATTATTGTAGCCCTATTCCATTATTTTTTCCAAGTTTATTATCCGCGTACAGTGAGGAATATCAAATTTCTTTAATATCTTACAAGGTCATATTTTATAAAGATGAAAGGATTAGAGTCAAGTATCAAAGTGATATATGTTGACCTCGGTGGTATTGAGGTAAAGTGCTCGCCTTAGGACTTAATGTCAGTGGGTTCAAACCCAACTGGGGTCGACGGATTTCTCTTAAGCGATAAAAATCCGAAGCACAACTTCCTTTTGAAGGAAAGTAAAACTGTCGGTCTCATATCGATTGTGTCTTGTAAAATAACCCTGGAAGGTATGTGAAAATATATTTCCGGCAAAATTAGTAGGCCCTTTCACGCTCGCTTGTAGAAATACTCGTGTGCTGACTTAATCAATAAGTTCAGAAAGTGTAAGTTAAATACCTCAAATATTTTTTTAATGCAACCAGCATCGGTGTGTGTATGTGAGATATGACATCAACCTCGTGTTTTATTCGTTGTTTTATTTTTTCGCCGCGTTTCACTGCCCTTTCGGGATGTATGCATGTATATCAATAATTATACTAAGAGAATAATAATGAGGAAATTAGAATTTTAAAGGAATTGTACGTCTTTTGTGGGAAGGAAGGCTGGGAAAACCATTTAGTGAAAACTACCCTCACCCTACCGGGATTCGAACCCCGATCTCCTCATCGCCAGTAATACAATATAATCCATTATGATGCGTTATACCATGCGACCACCATTTTGGGCTTACCTCGTATTTTCGTGGTTTACTGGTGACGTTATAATTGGGGTTCTAATCCAGAATGTACCAAGTTTTTTTTTAATGACTTCTCAACCACCTTCCACACAAATGCGGGTACGTTTACTTTATATGTTCCCTTTTCTTATCCCTACCTTATTATATTAAATATGTGGATGGATCGAATGGGTAGTAAGACGCAGCTCATATTTCTGACCTTGTTGAGAAACCTTTGTCTCATTCCAATCGTTTTATTTTTTTCTCTTTATGAACTGTTCCACTTTTAAAAACTTTTTTCCTTCATCATCCTTAACTTGTTTGTCTTACTGTTTCTCTATCTCTATCTTTCTATTGTTCCTTACATATTACCCTCTCTTTTATCATTCTGGTTATTGTTTATTGTGCACTCGTGGATGAAAAAATAAAATCTCCTTTGGACGGGTTGAACCCGGGGCTGCCAAGCTTTGTTTGGTATTTGTATTTGTACCTTTGTAGAGTTACTTTTTAACTTTAAACTTGTTTCCACCTCCTTCCCTCTCCCCCATCTATCTCTTACTGAAGTCCTTCTAGATCTAGAATCTAGATCATATTTACTTACTCCACTTTGTTTGTGAGGCACTGTGAAGCTCTAAAACAGTTGCAATTTAATTACTCGTCTTTCTACCTTATCTCAATCACTTTGTGTGCTGTGGAACACGTAGTTCACTTTTAGATTATTATCATCATCATCATCATCATCATCTGTTTCTAGCCTGCGGCCGGGTCACTTTAATAAAATGTCTCTATCTTCCTCTATCCTTCCACCATACTTCCACCTTTAATTGCTTCCAATCTTCTTCTCTCATCTGCACATTTTCTGTTATCTGCTCCTCCCATCTCTTTCTTGGCCTCCCTTTTAGTCTTTTCCCTACATACTTCATTTCCATAATTTTCTTTGGCATCCTCTCCTTCCTCATCCTGTTCTTTTAGATCAGCGGTTCTCAAACTATTTTAGATTGTACCCCATGGCCATAACTAAAAGTTTAATGCACCCCCAAGATAAAAAAAAAAATCCAAATTACAGGTTTGGAAAAATTGTGACCACATGGTATATTATTGATATATTTAATCTATTGGGAAAAACTATCTGTAAGGAAATTTAACTTAAATTATTATTATTATTATTATTATTATTATTATTATTAGCACCACGTCTTACTACTTTAACTTAAAGTAAAAAGTGTTTTTCACCCTCTTCTGTGGTCTCAAGAGCTAAATCTTTGTTCACATGTCCACCTAAGATTGAGAGTACATAATCTTCTTGAGGGACGCAGTAATCAACACGCTAACATAAATGTATGTTGACCTATGATGCTTTGTAACACAAACTAGAAACAGCTGATAAACAACATTTTCAGTTTCCTACTGAATAAACAGATCTCAAATAGTAATATCAAGATGACCCACTTCGATGGTAACGTGGGCTAATGTGCTAATTTCGTGTTGGACTAGACTACTGAAGACTGGTAGATCGGGGTTCGATCCCTGTCAAGGGGACTGAAGGTGGTTTTTTCCTAAATGATTTTCCACTCTCCTTCCGCGCAAATTGGGGTACATTTCCTCTAAATTAAACATCCTTAAGCAATTAGTGTAATTAGTACATATTCGTTTAGCCCGAATGGGTAATAAGATGCGATGACAAATAAAAAAATATCAAGATAGAGGTTTGTTTATAAATCATTGTGTTGCATCATGAAACAAATCATAGCAGAACAAGAACGACACAACCGCTTCCCACTTAAGAAGTTATTTCAAATCATTTCAAAACAGTAGACGCAACTGTCTGCTAGTATCTCGTTTTTAGGTGCATTTGTACTGATTTGAGTTGGTAGATTTAAAAGCATGAGCAATGATTAATTTCTTTAGCACTGCGGTTTACTGCTCGTTCGGTTTCTACGGCTATATACTAATTACACAAATGGGTTAGGGATTAAGGAGATTGAGTCAGTTGGTTTTAAAATTTTATTGGGTCTCTCAAGATGATGTTACGCGTAAAAAAAACCGAGCTGAAGTTATTTCGATTGCGCTGAGCGGAGGACTACGCTAATGAGGCTGAAATCCTGTGATTGACTTAGAGCTCGTCAGGGGATTACGTTTCTGCTCTGGTTTCTCGGCGGACGTTTAAATCACAATACTAAGGCGTCAATCTCACAATAAACTGGACTTCCGATAGTGGGTCAATCGGGGTTCTAATCCCAGTCGGATATACTGAGGGTGGTTTTCCTTAAATGTGTTTCCACTCTTCCTTCATTCAAATGCGGCTACACTTTTTTCTAAGTTCCACATTCCTCATAACTTAGCTTAGTTAGTACATATTTATATAGCCTGAGTGAGTAGTATTACGAGATGCTAACCAAATCTTATGTTTCTATGGAAAATAAACTTTAAAAACAAAAATTGTTATATTTTTATAATTCATTTATAATAACGTTTATTCATTTATTTAAGGGATAAATTATTGCTCTGGGGTCTGATTTTTAAGTTGTTCTTATATTTATTATTATGAGCTAAGACACCAATAAGCAGCAGAAAAGGCTCTAATAAATTACAATTCAAAATTTGAAACCCTTTATCTTTTTAATCTCACATTCGATGTTTTTGTATCCTCGACTCTCTAATATCCTATAATAAGTTTCAAATTATTTGTGAGTTTGAAAGTACCATCCCTACTAAAAATTATTATTATTATTATTATTATTATTATTATTATTATTATTATTATTAGCACCGCGTCTTACTACCCGTTCGGGTTATACGCACTTACGCTAATGTGTAATGGTAGGGTGATTGTGAGATGAAATGGAGGACCTTCAGTTTAACGTGGGATCCGAACCACGGTGGAGGCCTGGCATTCCCCACATTCACAAGTTGTGATTAATACACGTCTTGTCAGAGGTGAAGGAAGGGTTGTGCAATCAGATAAATCTGTGCCGGGACCTAGGATTGAACCCCGGCCGCCAGCATAGAAGTCTGACACCTTACCCCTAGACCGCCAGGTCACCGACGTGATTAATACACATCTTGTCAGAGGTGAAGGAAGGGTTTGGTAATCAGATAAATATATGCAGGGACCGAGGATTGAACCCCGGATTCCTAGCACAGAGGTTTGACACCTTACCCCTCGACCGCCAAGTCACCTTCCCTACTAAAAAGAAATGTATTATAAAATAAATAGGCCACATCTGTAATATGCACATATTTACGCTGACGGGATGATGTTGATGATGAAAATAAAATTGAGAAGGAATACGCCCCCAATCGCCTGGAGGGGTGATTAAAAACCACTTATAAATATTAAATCGTGGCACAACTAGCCGAGATTAAAAACCTCAACCTATTCATAAATAGGACTTAATATCCCACAAGTTTGTCGCGTAATCCCAATACCCCATCGATGTAGACTAATAAATAAAATAATGTTATTACAATACAATGTTCATAAAGGAGAAAAATATTGAAAATATAAACTTTTATTTTTTTGCGGACAACACTGATAAAATTTTACTATAGTATTAATATTAATCTTTAAGTATTGAAAATATCTATCGAAAGTGACAGCTGCATAAAGTAGGATCTGACCAATGAATATGCAAAAATAGATCTAGTAGCTTTTCTAGCGGTCGTCATTTGAAAATATATAATTTTTAAGCAGCTAGTCTTACTATCAGTTCAGGTTCTACGCACATGTACTAATTAAGCTAATAAGTGAGGGATTAGGAAGGCTGAAATTTAGAGAAAGTTTACCGCACATTTGCGTGGAGTAAGAATAGAAACCATTTTGGAAAAACCACCCTTGTGAAATGTACAATAATAATTGTCCTCAAATAACATAAATACTTAGTTAGTGTAGAGATAGCTATTTTACATAACGTAGAAGTAGTATCTTATCATTTACTGCAGTGGTATTTTAAAAATTAACATAGTTTCCTTTTGCCATAACATAAAACCTGTATCGTTTTCCCATTTCCACTTTTATTTTTTCCTAGTAGTTTTTTTTTCTACCGTAGACCTATTCTGTACCACCTTCTTCCCACTACATCAATTTTCCTCCAGTCCTTTCTTTTGATTCTTTTTTCCCTTCCTTGACCGCAAAATTACCCCTCTCCATTAATGTATAAGGAAGGTTCTAAATGATATAAAAAAACGCACTAGATTGTTAATCTAGTGGATAGATGAGACATGTTGATGGTGGAGTTGGGGGGGGGGAAGGAAGGGGGGAAGCCTCACTGTAGAGTTCAACCCAAATCGCATCAGACCACCATCATTACTGGACACTTTTTACGCACAAGGGGTGAACGAAAATTTGTGTTTTCTCTTTCTACAGGGATGGAAAGTTTATTTTGAGGTGGCATCCATGATTGTTATTTAATTACAGTGTTTGTATAATTTCTTGTTGTTGCTAATACTACCTGCTCAAATTCTGATCAGGAAACTTAAATCAGATAAGAGTAACGTAAAGCCTCATGTACGTAATCCGTAACCTACTTGTTCTTATAGTCTCTAAGTCAATGTGACTTTTAATTTAATCTACTCACGTGATACAACCAAAACCAACAGGAAATATAAAGATTTTCTAGTCAAACTCAAAGCAATGTCAGCAAATACTATGGACGCAGTCGTCATTTTCATAGTTTTAGTTTGTGCGACAGAGCGTCCGCCGTCTTTTTGTGAAGATATGGAAAACTTATGGGGCTATAGGCTTAAATGTGGTCAGCACAATAAACCCTCCAGCTAGTAATCTCATTTTTTTTAGATCGGAGCTGCTACTTCTTTTCTTTCATTCAAGTACCTCTTTGTTTATCCTTTTGTTTAGACTATCACATCGATGCTCATTTGTTTGTCTACCTGTGATTGACTCTCATTTGCCATTCGTAGCAACATTCTTTAAGAAAGTTAAAAGTTGATTCGGGTGACCTGGCGGTCTAGGGGTAAGGTGTCAGACTTCTGTTCTGGCGGCCGGGGTTCAATCCTCGGTCCCGGCAAAGATTTATCTGATTACCAAACCCTTCCTTCAACTCTGACAATACATCTTGTGAATGTGAGGAATGCCAGGCCTCCACCATGGTTCGGATTCCACGTTAAACTGTAGGTCCTCCATTTCATCTCACAATCACCCTACCATTACATATTAGCGTTAAGTGCCTACAACCCGAACGGGTAGTAAGACGTGGCGCTAGTAGTAATAATAATAATAAAAGTTTATTCAACTTCTACTGAGTGTTAAGGACAACCAACTTAAAAATCAGAAATCTGTGGAGTCAATATCTCTTCTGACAAGCTAATGACCTTACTAATACGTAATATGTATGAGTATTTGGAGTTAACATTTTAGAATTTAAAAGCTTAGATAAAAGTATCGGGTTTTAAGGTTATTGTGTTATTAGACTTCAAGGCTTTATTTTTATTTTTTAACTTTCACGTAATCTCCCAAAGAGAGGAAGTATTGTGATCGTCAAAAAATTCTAACTGGATATTTTTATGGAATGTTGATGTTTCATAACCCCCCTCTACCCGAAAAAGTTGTGTGTTTGTGTGTCTACATCTCAACCTAGAGCAGAAACCATTTCACCGATAGGTATGAAGCTTGGTTTTCATAAGATTTCCCAAAGGTAATTTTTATGGATTATGATATCCAACCCTAAAATGAACGGTAGTTTACTGTAGGAACAAAAAAGAAAAACACAGCTTTCAAAAAATTGGCTTTAATAACGATTTTGATGAAAATTCGTATTTAGGCACTGTTTATCAAAAAGGCGCATCTTATTCTCCAAAGAATTTTGAGATAATAAATAGCCATTGCCAAGTCGTAAGACCTCTAAAATATATGAAAAGAGTTTATTTGAAAAATGATTCCTTTTTTTAACATAATTATCCGAGTTGTAAACAAAATGATTTTTAAATGTAGGTCTTGTAAATGGAGAGCTGATTTTGTATACTCTTTGGTGGATTTAGGTGTTTATTTTATTCTAATATGTTTCTGTAACAATATATGTTATTTAATTTATTGTATTTAATGGAATATGATTTGCTTTATTTTATGTTTCTGTAACCATATTTATTATTATTTTTCGCTATTTTTAAGTAGGTCCTAAATTTCTCCATTTAAATAAAGGAGATAAAACGTAATGATATGCGTACGCTGCACCGTATTAATTATTTCTCAATTAAATATGAAATCAATTAGTGTTATGACCACGGCAGACCACGTCATAGTCTGGTTTGCCACTGGTAGTGGGAGGGCAGATGTCGAACCCCGGCTGAAATTGCTGTTCCTAAATTATCTTTCTTTCTCCTTACGTAAACGCGAGTACATTTTATCTAACTTTTAGCGGCCCCTTCCTTACATCATTAGTGCAAATATTCCGATAGTCCAGACGGATATTATTACGTGTTGTGCGGGTAAAAAAAGTAACTTTTGAAATTACCAATGAATTTTGACCAATATCACTTCGACGACCGCATGGTTTAAGGCTCTACTCTCACAATAGATTAGTCTACCGATGTTGGTGAGCTCATGGTTCGATCCCGATCGGGAGTACTTGATTGGTTTTTCCTTAAATGGTTTCTTACTTTCTCTCCACGTAAATGTGGTTACACTCCCTCTAAAGTCAAAACTACCTTATCCCTAACGTCTTAGCACAATTATCACATAAGTGCATAACGCAAATGGCTAGTAAAACGTGGTGCTAAATTTTAAAATAATAATTAAAACCCGCACTGGTGACCACGTGGTGTAACGCGCTGCTATCACAGTAGACTAGACCACCGATGACGGGGAGAGATCGAGGTTTGAATCTCAGTTATGTGCAATGAGGGTGGTTTTCCACTCTCCCTCTACGCAAATTCGGGTACACTTCCTCTAAATATAACCTTCCTAAGCCCTAAAACTATTAGTGTAATTAGAGCATAAGTGTATAACCCAAATGA
This sequence comes from Timema shepardi, assembly GCA_902151425.1. Taxonomy (NCBI): domain Eukaryota; kingdom Metazoa; phylum Arthropoda; class Insecta; order Phasmatodea; family Timematidae; genus Timema; species Timema shepardi. The sequence continues at coordinate 67,877 of CABFVX010001603.1, read as the reverse complement.
GTAGTAAGAAGCGGTGCTTAAAAAAATAGTTAAAACTATAATGTTTGCTTAATGTCGCTACTGTAGTTTGCAACTAGGCTTTATACCAATTTTCAGCCTTATGAGTTATCAGGAAAAGCCCTAAAATATAAATACATCTACTAATTAATACCAGAAGCCGTGTTTTTATACATATAGGCCTAAGCGTTGATCTCTCCCCAACCGTTTCGTTAGATGTGTTTCCACAACGAACTTTGTCACAACAACAGTGTCAAGTTTGAATGTTAGGTCAACGCGTTCAGAGTTATAGTGAGACACATATCCATCCAACGCGTTCAGAGTTATCGTGAGACACATATCCATCACAGACAAATGCAAATCGGTGAAGTTAAAATGGAGAGCTCGCTTCACTCGTTCAATAAATCAAATTACATGACAATGTATTTTATTGGTTAATTCACTTTGACAATATTTGATAGATCGCCTCTACAGGGAGACTTTAATAAGAGCGCGCAAGCAAAAAGTTCCCACATCAACTTGTTTTTTTACCTCTGTCATCCAAGCAAGCCCGGAGGCCCCCCAAATCGCGGGACCCAATAAGGGTGACCCTGCCTTCAACGTTTGTAAAAGCTAAATATTAATCGTATGCAATATTTATTTTACAAGAAACACAATCTAGAATTTAGTTCAATTGAATACGATGAATTGTAATTTATTTTCTCTTTAATTCACACGTAAAAATAAACAAATAAGTTTATCTCTTAAATTCTTAGTTTATTAAACATCATATTAGTTTGTGTAGGTATCTCATTCAAATGGCGGCCATGGGTATAAACTAACTCAAAGCAACAACTTCCTGCAGCAATATTTGTCTGTGTGTACTTGTGCATGTGTGTATATATTTGGAGCAGAGTATGTGAATAAGTATCTTCGTTATTGTAATATTACATTGCAGCATGCACAGCTTTGTATGTCTCTAATTAAAGAACTGGTTGGGCTGGTTTCATTAACAAGGGCAAACTGGGAAGTTTGTGCTTTTTGACTCCGTTCATTAACCGGCAGCAAGGGTCATTATTGAGTGAATACTGAATCTAAATATAATTATTTCTTTTATAATCACGTTTTACTACCTGTTCAGGTTGTACACATCTAAATCTAACTAGACCAGCCTCAAGTATTATTCCAAATATATATAGTTTTAGCACCACATCTAACTTCCCGTTCGCGTTATACGCTCATGTAGGGGACTACTAATTTCTCCAGTGTGCTAGTGATGTGTAAGGTTTATACTAGAGGAAGTGTACCCGCATTGGCGTGGAGGGAGGGTGTAAAACCGTTTAGGAAGGGCCTCCCTCAGTACACCCGTCCGGGATTAGAAACCCAATCTCCCCATCATCGATAGTCCAGTCTATTGCGATAATGTTACTTTAGGCCACGCTACCACCTAAGTGGGTTTAATTTTAACTATTTATGTCATTAATTCTTGTTTGTAAACTTTAATGACGTTGATGGTGTGGTCGTATTGGTTGAAATTACGTCTCCTGACATTTAATTGAAAACTTCTTTTTTTAATCAGAAAACAAACACGACGAGTTTTGCGAGTGCTACGGACTGTATTATCAATCAAAGCTCTAACTTCTAATGAGATGGTATGAATATAATAATGAGTTGTTATTACGATTACATCATTAGACTCGATATTGAGTTGACTAGCGGTGCAACTTTCTTCTTTTAAAGGTCACGGGAAATATAATATTTTATACGGAAGAAGGTAAAAGGAAAGAAGGCTAGAAATAAAATAATGACAAATACAAAATGGTTTTCATAGTGAAAAAAGGAACACAGTTCAAGCTTTGCCCCTCTGTCGTCGGACAAAGAAGTAAGGAGAGTCTCGTATATAAAATCGGTCGGTCATCAACCCACACTCACTAAGTCGCTCTTTCCCTTTGACGTAGGTTTCGTTCTATTTGAACACTTCATTAATGTGGGATGAAATTAGACACGAGACAAAGCCAGTGTTTTTTGTAGTTTTTTAAAAAAAAATATTATTATTTTTGTCAAAATAAATAAAATATTGCTCCGGTACAAACACATAATTTAATTTTCTTCATATAGTGACCTCAAAATTTCTTGAATATCTTTCAATGGTGTTCTGGAATGTAATGAGAACTTTTTATTTTAGTTTAAAAAGTTTGATAGATAATGCTCATGACAGATATTCAACTAATGTCGATATCAACTTGCGAATGAAATTAAACTCTATGTTTGGACTGTATTATTATTAGCACCACGTCTTACTACCCGTTCGGGTTATACGCACTTGCGCTAATGTGTAATGGTAGAGTGATTGTGAGATGAAATGGAGGACCTACAGTTTCGTGGAATCCGAACCACGGTGGAGGCCTGGCATTCCCCACATTCACAAGATGTCTTGTCAGAGGTGAAGGAAGGGTTTGGTAACAGATAAATATATGCCGGGACCGGGGATTGAACCTCGGCCGCCAGCATAGAAGTCTGACAGCTTACCCATAGACCGCCAGGTCACCCGTTTGAACTGTAGCAATATTTTTTTTATTTTGGCAAACAAATATTTGTTTTGTCATAAAAAAAAATACTTGCCTTTTCTCGCGTCCTCCTTCATAACACCTTAAAGGAGTGTGGCCAGTACACTCCATTTGACTTTGAGTGTAGTATTCTTACCTTGATAGATAACACTATGGTCCTATATTAAATTATTATTATTATTATTAGCACCGCTTATTACTACCCGTTCGGGCTATACGCACTTACGCTAATGTGTAATGGTAGGGTGATTGTGAGATGAAATGAAGGACCTACAATTTAACGTGGAATTCGAACCACGGTGAAGGCCTGGCATTCCTCACATTCACAAGATGTCTTGTCAGATGTGAAGGAAGGGTTTGGTATCCTATATTAAAAGTTGCACCATAATGTAACACAACAAGGTAAAGTTTGCTACCTTTCAGTTTGAACGGAGTGTACAACGCAGTTTTATAAACAAACAATTTTTTTTAATACACATGAATGTGAGTACAATTTTTGTTATCACTACGTCTGACTACATATTTAGGTTATACGCATATATGATAGTTATTCTAATGGGTGAGGAATGAAATAATTAGAGATAATGTGCCCGTATTTACGTGTAATGATAGTGGGAAACCATTTAGGAAAAACACCCTCATAACACCCGACCGGGATTTGAACCTCTATATATCCGTCAATAACAGACCAATATAACATGAGAGTGACATCTTAGACCGTTCGGCCATTGAAGCGGGTGTGATACCAATTAAATTTGTAAGGAATGACAGGGCAACAGTGTAGGAACATAAACAATACCAAATATTCATAGCCTATTTAGGAGGGAAAAAAAGTTAAATAAATCATAGATAAAAAAAACTAATTTAACTTTAAAGGTGTTCAATATACACGGAAGAAAGGCCAGGGTAGGTTAATAGGAACATAGAAGATAGATACCAATTTTTATTAACAAGTTACAAAATATAGGATTTGATAAAGAGTCTTCGTAGAAAGGAACGGTGTTGTTGAAAGTCGGGTAGTAATTTTAATTACTTTTAATTAATTTGATTGTTGTTGGAATACTCACAATATAAAATAAAAGTTTTCAAGTAAAATGTTTGGTTGTTCACCCGCGAGATCACACAGTCATGGCCAAAGGTTAACGGTACATGGCCAATGGTTTAGAAGGTGACCAATAGGAGTGTCTTGTATTTTTTGATTTTCTGGAAGCTTTTATGTGTAATGTTTTAAGTAGAGTCCTGGTTCTGTTCTCACGCTGGTCAGTCTGCTACAACGGATATTACAGTAGCCCCATGGCTTCTTTAGTGCTGACTGACAGCTCACAGCTGACTTCTAAATACATGTTTTTGAAACTTATATGGTTCGGCGTAGGGATACATAATGGGTTTGGTAACTTTTCAAAGCCGTCTGCTGTCAGTCAGCACCAAAGAAGCCATGAGGCTACTGTATATATAATTAATCTAATAATTAATTTCTCTATTGACGGCCACTCTCGAACTATAATTTACACGTGTCACATTAATTTAAATAATAGAAGCAATTTAGTGCAATAAAATAACAATTTAAATATATACTGTTTTATTAATTTAATCAACACATCGCATCCACCACACGATCTCTACAAATTATAATTAGAAAATTAAACATCCAACTCCGCGCCGACCTCACTTCTTTGTCACTCCCAGACGGTGGTAAACAGGCTGGCAGAGAAGGGTTGGTTACAGTTTGTGGACGTTTTGGCACGTAGAAATATTGTTCAAACACATTGTGGATATTACAATGAAAAGAGAAACCCAGCTCACAGTTTTCACAGACCTGCATTGGTCGGCACGCTGACTAAACCTCAAGCTCGTCTTGTCTGGTTTACCGTTTGTCTCGGAGGTCGGAGTTCAAATACCGGCCAGTAGTGCTGAGGAAGCTTTTCCTAACTCTCTTCTTACGCGCAAATGAGGATACATTTCCTATACCTTCCTCACCCCTAGCCCAATAGGCTACTCTAAGGCGTCACTCCCGTAATAGACTGTACTGCCAATGACGGAGAGGTTGGGGTTGGAATTCTCGTTGGGCTTACTGAATATATTTTACCCTGAATGGTTTTCCAACCTCTCTCTCCCAGAAAATGTGAGTACACTTCCAATAAATTCAAACTTCCTCATCCCTAACACATTAACGTAATTAGCTTATATGCGTACAACCCAAACGTATAGGTAGAAAAAATAACGTGGTGGAAACAATAACTTCCTAAAAAAAAAGGAAAGTAAAAAAATCACAAAACGGATAAAAACTGAATTGGTAAAGAGGGTAATATAAAGTGATATCTAATAATTCACATTAGTGTCCCTACTTTCTGTCCACCCCTCGTATATATCAACTATACTTGTGTACTTTATGCGGCATCATTATGCTCGGGCTGGCAAATCAAACCTCTCTTCCAAACCGATGGTTTAACCGGCCAACGAGGCATATAGTCGGGACTACAGACCCAGGGGAGGAAATGCAATTAATTGGCAGCTGTAATTGGTCAGTAGAGCAAGGTGTTACGGGGGTGGATTTGAAAGGGAGCTCAAGTGCGGGTAGGTTTGTGATACACAAACAAATAGGACCACATCTATCTAATTATACAAACCTAGGAATAATATCGTTCGAAATCAATTTGAATGAACCTGTATGTAATAAAAAAAAATATTACTGAAATCGCTCGAATGTAATTTAATATAAATCTATTTTTTACACATGAGCACAGTCAGTAAGTGAATGCCATTCACTCGGCCAGTTAGTTAATTACTTTTGTTTTGTATTTTCAGAGTTTTACATTTATTGATAGCATGCTATCAATAAATGTAAAATTCTTAAATAAAAAACAATTTCACCCGGTGGTTTTTTAGGGTTGTGAACATGGTCTCTTACCTTACAGGACGATAATAAATTTAGGGTGTTCAAAAAAAATGCTGACTAGGATAGTGTATATTGAGGGGGATGGGGTGTAGCTAATTAGCTCAAAAGAGATAGGGTGTAATGAGGTGGACTGGATAGAACTAGCTCAAGAAAGAGATAAGTGGCTTACTTTTGTAAGTGATGCAATCAACTTTCCTGCTCCTAATATCATCGAATAAGTAAGTAAATAAATAATGGCAAAAGCACAACATGTGAGTAGGCTATGTTTTAGTTTGGAAATAATTTTATTATAATCTTATTTATGCAGCTGAGACATTTTGGATATTTTTTTTAATCCATGTAAAATTCATCATAACCTAAGATGATTGAATGTGTAGGAAAGTTGAAGAAAGAAATAACTCCACATTAACTTGTATGGCATAAAAACACTAAAATTAACATATGGAGAACTTACATTCCAACCCTACCCTCTTTGTCAAATTGCGGTCAAGTATTTTGTAAATCTAACGTAGACTACTTGGTAGCCGTTTCGATAGAGAGTTTATTTTCAATGGTGAATATTAACTCAACGAATTAACAACGCAACCTAATAAGCTAGGAATGAAAACATCAGTCTGCAACGGTGTTCGCGAGGTCTAAGGCGTTACATTCACGATAGATTACTGGTGACTGGTGGCCCGAGTGGTGGGTATATTTATTCTAAATTCCCCCTCTTCATGCATATTCTATTTGGGATAAATATTCAGCTAGCCCTAACAGGAATAAAGAATAAGAGAAAATGGAACAAATCTCGTCTTATGAGAGAATTAAAAACGCTTTTTTTTTTTTTGAGGGGTTGAATTTTTGAAGGGAAAGGGATGTGGAACCAGCCCAAGTTGACTTGGCTGTAATTTGGACTGGAGTTCCAAGTTTACGGACCGGAGTCGGACACGCTAGTGCAAGGCGGGATCAATACCCGAATTTTCTTACTAATGCACATTATTTGACAACTAGAAAAAGTTATTAGATCAACTTTCACGTATTCATACGTCACGTCATGTTATCTACAGTTGTCACTTTTGATGGATATCTTATTTACCTACTAAATATCACCAATAATATGTTAACACGTAATCAATGTTTACCACAAAATATTATTTGTTTTTATTTTATGAAAGGTGCTCCAAATGAGCATTTGTAAGAAAATCCCGGTATAGTTGGAGTTTTGAAGTTTCCACACTATACAGATAATGTATTCTAGGCACCTTGGACATACTCACTGGAGATTTTGATTAAAATTTAATGAAAACTATGCTATAATTAAATTAATATATTTAATTTAGTTCACATAGGTTTTTTTTAATTAAAAGCAGCGCGTCTTACTACCCGTTCTGGTTATACTCCTATGCACTTTTTACGCTAATAGTTCTAGGAATTAGGAAGATTATATTTACAGGAAGTGTTAAGTGGTTTGATTTTTCTTTTTTTAATGAGGGCTATGACACGCGGTGGCAATTACTTTGGGGCTGTCCTTTAAATGTAATTTTAAGATTCTTTTATTAGACATATTATATTGTAAGCCGACCTCGACAATCCTCAGGATCAGCGTCTGTTATAACCAGATCCTACGTGAAACCTTAGAAACGAATTCAACCACTCTAGGCCGAGTTTTGCACAGTCTATTTGTTTGGCCACTGCATCGAACTATTCTTACGGGTGTTTCACTTGTCAATGAATTAAGATAATATGGTAGAGAAAAAAAGGTTGAATCTGAGTGAAGTGTACCCAAATTTTCGTAGAAATATAGTGAAAACCATTTAGGAAATAATACCTTCGGTACACCCTACCGGGATTAGAACCCCAATCTCCCCTTCTTCAACAGTCTAGATTATTGCAAGATTGACGCCTAATACCATTTAATCACCAAAGCAGATTTTAAACAGTTTCGTTGACCGTTTGTGTACCAACGACGGACGTTTTGGTTTGAGAGACACACGCTACGTGTTTTGAATAATTTCTACCCAATTAACATATCCGATGCTTATAACCACATAGCAACGTCGGGGGATTAGGATAGCTCACGTGGGAGATATTGATTGAATCCTGACCTGCTTCGGTGTTCGAATGGTCTAAAGCGTCACTCTATCAATAGACTTGACTCCAGACACTACGAGATCGGGTTTTGTATCCCAGTTGGGTGTAATTAAGGCAGTTTTCCCGAAATGGTTTTAAGTTCTCCTTGCATGTAAATGTGGGTACACTTCATCTAAATCCAACCTTCCTCATTCTTAACACATTAGCGTAATTTGTACAAAAGAGTATAACCCGAACTGGTATTAAGGCTTGGTGTTGTTGATTAAATATTCGTGGGCTGGTATGCATTGTCTAATAATAATAATATTTAGCACCGCGTCTTACTGCCCGTTCGGGTTATACGCTTTAAGTACTAATTACTCTAATGGATTAGGAATTTAGTTCACCCGACCGAGATTCGAACCTCGATCTCCCCGTCGTCAGCAGTCGAGCTAAACACGACAAGCGCATTGTCTAATAAACCTATCCTTTATTTAGCTAACATGCTGATAAAATAATATTAAATAAACACTTTTTTATCTACTAAATTTTTCTCCCTTGAAGTAAAACGCTTATTCTTTGATACGCTTCGGTTGATAAAACTCTTCACTAGACAAAGAAACCTGTAATAAAAAAAAAGGTCTGTCCTTTTGATCCATCGATGCTGGGGTGTTTTATTTTTGACTTCCTTACCAAAGTATAAACTCTTAATGATAAACTGCGTGAAGTTCAATTTAATCTCTATTTTACCCAAACCTTTGGTGAGAAAAAGACTTCAAAGAATTCCAAACATAGTTTTTTTTAAGACAAACTTCATAACATTTCAATGTATTATTAGTGTAATTTTATACGTGTTGATAATATATATTATCCAACACCTTAGATCAGTCATTAACGTGTTTTCCCACTGATCTAAAGATCCTGGGATCGAATTTAGGCATGATAAAAAAATGTCAAGTTGTTTATATGTGAGTTTCTCCTTTAACATCGATAGATTAACGGCTGTGAGCTAGGGTTTTTTTTTGCCCTTTTTTAAGTTACAGTAGCCCCATGGCTTCTTTGGTTGCTGACTGACAGCTTTGAAAAGTTACCAGACCAAATTATATATCCCTACGCCGAACCATATGATCTGCAAAAACATGTATTTAGCAACTGTCACTTCTGACAGTAAAAATGTAGGTATAAACCAAAATTTTTACTGTCAGAAGTCAGCTGTGAGCTGACAGTCAGCACCAAAGAAGCCATGGGGCTACTGTAGTTTCTACATCCAATATCATTTCTGAGGAAACTGCAGGTCTTACGGAAAAAAGCTTTCTTTATCTTCGCTCCCCTCAGTTAACTGTTGCCAAATCTCCTCGCTCTCAGTTATGTCTGAAGATGGTGTGCTAGGGTAAGGAAATGACAACGCTGTTTCCCAATAGTAGCCACGCAGTTGCCTCAGTGATGATATCCAGTCGTTTGTTGATATAGTCTATTCATAGAGTGCATATTGAATTCTTCAATAAATATATGTAATGACTTGACTTGACTTGACTTGACTTGACTGTAAATAAAAAGTTTATTTATATCAGAATCCAACTGCAGCTGTGAAAACACTGACCAATTAAAATACTTAAGGTGGAGTGCTAGTGAGCGTAAGTTTAGGGCAGTATTTTTGCAGTTTTTATAGCACAAACATCTTTTGGCCAAAATAAATCAAATATTTCTTCTATAGAAACATAGAGTTTAGTTTTCTGCACATACTAATCTCAACAGTTGTTGAATATCTGTCATGAGCATAGCGGCATTTGGTGACAAACTTTTATTTTTATTTAAAAAGTTTGTTACGAAATGCTGCCATGCTCATGACAGATATTAAATAACTGTTGAGATTAGCATGTGCAGAAAACTAAACTCTATGATTCTATAGAAGAAATATTTGATTTATTTTGGCCAAAAGATGTTTGTGCTATACAAACTGCAAAATTAATGCACTAAACTCGCTCTCACTAGCACCCCGCCTTGAACCCAAGTAGTCTACAGATAAGCCCTTATATTAGTTTAAACAATCAAGTGAGTGTTTCTTCTTCCTTTCAGCAGTCTAGTTTCAAAACACGTTATGTCCAAAAAATATCAAAATTGAACTCGCGGTACCATTTTGTTCACAAGTACCTTATTATATACACCATTTCATAATTTATAAATACATATTCTGAAAATTGAAAAATGACACCTGGACACGGGAATCAAACCCAGGACCTTTGGCTTAGTACACCGATGCTCTAAACCAAAGGTCCCGGAATAGATTCCCTTGTCCAGTTGTCATTTTTCAATTTTCAGAATATTATATCTAGATGTGAGTAAATACTCACTAAAACAAATATAATAGCTTTGACTATTTGATTTTTTATATGAATACGACAAAACCCCTACAGTTAGTACAAAGTAAACTGGATCGGACACATCCTTAGGAAGAATTGTCTTCTGCACGAAGTCATAGAAGTAAAGGTTGAGCCAAAGAGGAGTGTAGGAAGGAGGAGGGTTCAAGTAATGGATGACTTGAATAAAAGAAGAAAATTTTGAAAGCTGAAGGAGGAGGTAGAAGTATTGGCGGTTTAAGTTCACTGACAAAAAAAAGGACCTGTCGGAATACAGAACCATTAATAATAATAAATAATAAAAAGAATAAACTTGAATTAATCTAATACAAATAGCAGGTTAATCTGTGCCACGAATTGTACAATGGCCCTCAGCAGCGCACACACGGACAAAAGCGCCAATCTTTTATAGTCTGGTTTAACGGCAACGAGGAGGCTCCTAAATGATTTCTCACTCTCCCTCCACGCGAATATTATTGCATTTCCTCTCAATTATACTGACCTCATTGCTATATTAACATTGTAAATATGCGGATAGTCAGGTAAAGTGACACAAGTAGAAGTTATAAAAATAAATAAACCCTCATTTGCGTGGAGAAAGAGTGGTAAAATATTTAAGAAAACTTACCTTTGTACACCCGGCTGAGGTTCGAACCCTGGCCATTCGATCACTGGTAAATAATCCTTGGCGTATAAATACGTGAAAGTAGGTCTTTTAACTCTTCTAGCTTTCAGTTATGGTTTGTCCAATGAAAATTGGATTGTAGACAAGATTTATGGAGCAAGGTAATATGAAGCAAGTCTGAACTAACTTTTCTGTGGTTTCTCATCTACAAGAATTAGCTCACCTCGAACGTCAAAACTATACTTTATGTTTAAAATTAAAAAATTAAATAATTTATATGCCAGGGATGTCCAAACTTCAAACGTCTCTTGCCTCCCTTCCTAAAAATCAAACTTTTTGCTCTATATGTATTATAAAGATTTTTATAAGAGGTATATGTGTATGTTTTCGATAGCCAACTGCTCCTAATACCACAGGTGTAGTAGTGTAAGCGATGATGAAAGCTGCACAATTAAGGCTACCTCTCATGTGTATTCATGTGCTCCATGATCAACTATTCCCTCCAATACGTAGAGCACAGCACTGACGCGTAACATACGCCTTTAGTTTACAATTTGCTCCGTGCGGGAAATTGCCTTTGTACCGAATAATTTAGTCTTTCATTTTGGGCTTTGTTTCGCTAACAAAAAACGTTGTATTGGATAATGTAAGTTAATATGCACCTTTCTCTCTTAGGTACTCTATATTCTGTGCCCAAAATTATCGGCGATAAAGGTATGATTATTTCAATAATATTAAGGAGCTGCCGCAACCTGAGTGATAATTGCAAAATGGTTTCTATAGGAGTTTCGTGGTAACGATTTTATTCAAAAACTATTATAGTTATTTGCAATAGACTTTTACATCTTTAAAGATAGGTTCAATTTTGTATATAGTGATTTGTTCAAACTTATCTAACTAATCTATATTTTGATGAATAGTTTAAACTTTAATTGAAACTGCAAAACCAAATTAGGCATAGCATTTAAATTTGGGCAAACTTATTTTTTAAACATTTTTATCACACTTATATGTGACTTTTATATATATATAACTTATATATATGACTTTTATACATGACTTTTATATATGACTTATATATATATATATATATATATGACTTATATAATTTACATTTAGCGATACAATTTGTCCACCATATTTTTTCATTTGTTTTTATATCATTTTAATTTCACATTTTCTATTAAAAAAAGTGCCTTTATACCAAACCAAGAATAGTGTATTTTCAAGAATAATTATGACTAGAGATGGGACGCTCGAATCCTCAATTCCTCGAATCCTATGGTATTCGAGAAATTCGATATTCGAGAATCTATCTAAAAAAAATCTTGTATCCAAATATAAAGGCCTTGGATTGAACTCAAAATGTAATTTTTCTTGAACTACACAGATTCGTGTGATTAGAAAAAAATGACAGTTTAGCTTCATTTATATAAAAAATAAAGGAACAAAATCACCGATTTTTATAAATTCGTTATTATTTTATTTATGTCAATTTGTTTATTTTCTTTAAATATACTTCTCAATTTTTTGACAAACTAAAAATGTACTTTTGAAGGTTCGAGGACTCAAATTTGGATTCGAGATCCGAAATAAAATTATTGATTCGGATCCAATAAATACAGGATTCAACCCATCACAAATTATGACACTTCTTACTTTCTCATTTAGAGAAAGTATTGTGGTCATGAACGTTTTTGGCCTCGAAATTATAATTAATATTTAAGTCTTATGTACTGTTCCTTTTGTATTAGGTACAGTGGAGCCTGGATAACTCGAACTTGAAGCGACCAGAGAAAAATTCGATTCGTCCAAAAATTCTAATGAAATAAGTTTCTTAAAAGGAATTCCCTTTTCCACTTCCTTTACCACCGCTACTTTTTCGGCCAAATTTAATTATTTATAGGATTGTGGCTTGGACAGCGACATTACGATACACACACACACACAAACAAACAATACTGTACTGTATGTACTAAGCAAAACTAAAACCAAACAACAAAACGAAATAAACTCGCACGTCACAAGAATATCACTACGACCGAATCACCAAAAACAGCGCGCGTAACCGCTCAAGAAATTCGACCTTGACTAACAGAGTACAGAACTGTACGTGTAAACAAAGACGTATGGGTGAGCGGGAGAGGGGCGTAAATTATGGTACTGGCCGCATTTCAACGTCACCTCCCCTGTTTCCAAAAATAGAAAAACACGGCTTGGCAGCTAGAGGTAGGAAAACAATACTGAGAAAAATTCGAACTAGCTAAAACATAATTCAAACTCCCCGCCATTTTTTAACATTGTTTTAATACAAAATTCACGGGATCGGATGAAAAATTCGAATTAAAGACGATTTAGAGATATGTAAGTTCGAATTAGTCAAGTTCCACTGCACCTCCAAATACAAAAGAGTGGGACTTACAATTCTCTCTGTCAATATGTACGTCTGTCTGTCTGTTCAGGAGGCTACAGCCACAACAGTGTTGTTGTTTTTTGTTTATTTTCGTATTTGGTATATAGAGGTTATATAATGATTCTTCGACGTAGTGTTTACTTTATCTCAACCCCTCACAGTGAAAGTACATGTGATCGTCAAAAAAATTGAACTCGAGATTTTGATAAATGTCAATGTTTCATGAGCTACTGAAACCTAAAAAGTTGTTTTCGCGATGCCATCTGTCTATAGCTCAGGCTAGAACTGAAACTGTTTTACCGATTGGGCTAAGACTTGGTATCTGGGGTTTTCATAAAGTTACCTCGAGGGGTTTTAGCAATTAGATATCCAATCCTAAATATAAGGGCAGTTTACTGAAGTGTAAAAAGAGAAAATATCGATTTTCTCGAAATCCGTTCTAACAATTTTGATTAATATTTTTTATCTAAACACGGTTTATAATTATAAACAAGATGGCAGTTCCCATTTTCTCGTGAAAATGACTTTGAGGTTACTTTAAATAGGAGAATTTTTCCTATTTTCATCATTTCTGCTCAACTATTAGATATATGAAATAATTTAGCATTGTATAGTTGTAGTACTTCTTTTATCTTAATCTTCAATCGTAATATTTTATTTGAAATATATTTTTATAAACCCCATAACTTATGAGCTATGAACAAATATATTAACTTTTAAATTTAAGTCTCTGAAAATGAATTTAATTCTTGTGCTCTTTGATGGACAAAAAGGTTAATTTTTTCTAGATTTTTCTGTATTAGTGTTCCTAGTCACTAATGCCATAGAGTAAGTAAGTAACAGTGTAATAATATAGGCTATTATTTCATTTGTGATTTTTTTGTATAGTTAGGGCCAGCGTAAGCCGTCCATGCAACCCAGGCAATGCCAAAAAATGTGCCCCTCACATTCAAATAATAAATAGTATTAAGATTTTGTTGATTATGCTTTGAAAAAAAAATTCTTAAGAAATGAACCAAAAAATCTAATTCCTATATGTTTTCATTTGGATTAGAAATAATTAACAACTTATACCAATAACAGTACTAATTTGTCTCAATACAAGTTGTATTTACATTATTTATTACTTTATCTTATCTTAAATTTATCACGTCTTGCTTTACTTTCAGCAAAAGTTTGAATTAAATTGGGGAGATTTAGAAATTGCATTCGTTTGTACAAATTACAACTTAATAGTTCACAAACGTTACAAAGAAAACTTTTATAATATAGACTGAAAAAACTGTGCATAATTTGTATAAAATCTGATTAAATATTTATGGTCTTATGCAGATTTAGCATGGTCCTATCTCTTTGTACAATAAAGTTTAAATAGAAGCTACGTGAAAAGTTGAGTATAGACTGAATACCTTTTGAATGTAGCCTCATATAAGTTTCTTAGTCTCCACGATAACATTTTTTAGACTGATAGCTAGCTGATAGACCCGGGGTAGAGCAGCCACATCGCCAATCACCACATGTGGCGAATTGTCTATAAAAGTGTGGCGAATTTTAGTTTGCAAACTCTCACAGAAAAGTAAGCTTTTTCCTGATAACCGGACCGTTGTTGTAGCTTAATATTTACTGTATGTCATTGGAAACATTCTACTTTGAGAATAAGTCAAAGATACAACATTGCCATTTAATACTCCCCTCCACACTTTTACTAACAATTCGAAGGGCTGTATTTAAGAGCGAGCTGCGTTTTAAAGAGAAATGACTTTGTGGGCTGTGTTTTTAAAGAAGGAAAACTCCTTTCTTAGAAAGGGATTGAGTTGTAAAGCCGCGATTACTCGAGGCCGGTTGATAACCTGTTTAAGTAGACTGACGCCAGTTGAGTTTGCCTATCGACTGGCCTCGTGTAAAAGCGGTTTGAGGAAAAGTGTTACTCGGCACTGCTCTTCTTTCTCACTTTTCACGGTAATTAGGATGTATTCCTTCCTTCACTGATTTTCGTTCTTGCACTTCAGTCTAGCCCCGACCTTGAACAGGTGATGTCTAGTAAGTAATAACAAACATTTTAAGAGGTGCGTTTTCACCTGTTTCGTGAGTACAATTTTCTCGTGTGTTTTTTTTACTTTACAAAAAACTATTATTTTAAAATGTTCTCAAATTATTCTTGAAAGATGAATAAGTGGATGATTTGAAAATGAAATGAAGCAGCAGCAGGTTATAGTGCAGAGGGGAGTGAAGCAGACAAACTTATTAATTCGGAACCTAATGGTAAAAAGAAGAAAAAAAAGATAATGGATGAGCATAAAGCGAAATTTTCATAAAAGCTGGGAACTAAAACTTGTAGAGACGCAAGTAAATGAAAATCCCGTGTAACTACTGTGAAAAAAAAAATCATTGAGATTAAGGCAGACAGTTTGAAGAAACATTTTCAAAATAATCACAGTGAATTCAACAATTAATTCTCAGTTGATAGATGTAATCGTGTCAGTGAAATTGCCCGTTTGAAATCACAGACACAAGATCAGAAGATAAGCCTGAAACAGTTTCTTTCGTCGAATGAATTGATGACGTTAGCTAGCTATAAAGCATCTTGTATTTTGGCTCGGAAAAAGAAACCATTTTCTGATGCGAAGATGGTGAAAGACATTTTGATCAAGGTGATAGAAACTCTTATGAAAAACTACGAAGAGTGATATCCTCCAAAAAGTGCAGAATTTGTAGTTAAACCATGGGACAGTTGTTCGACGAGTGCTATAACTATCTAAAAATATAGAAGAGCAACTACTTGAACATTTAAATGACTGCTTGTGTTTTTCCTTAGCACTGAACGAATCAACCTATTTTACAGGCATGGCACAATCAACATTTTGGGTTTGATTTGTGCTTCCAGATCTTACAATTCGTAAAGAAATCCTTGTAATTTGTGAATTGCGAGGCCATATTTGTGGAGCTGATATACGTAAAACATTTTTTTTTTCAAGTATCAAAAAATGTGTTCTGGATCTGAAAAAACTAGCTTTTATTAAAACGGACGGTGCACCCGCAATGATTGGAAGTAAGTCAGGATTTGTTTCTCGTTTGAAGCAGCATTTGAGTGAGAATGGTGTTAAAAACATATTGTCCTCCTTCCATTACATTTTGCACTAGCAGAATGTGTGTGCTTTGATGCTTGAAACCGACACGTTTAAAACTTTGATGGATATGGTTGTGAAATTGTAAATTAGATCCGAAGTGGAAGTTCTCTCATCCATCGACAGTTTGTTGAGACCTTGAAAGAATGTGGTGACTGTTATTTCGAGGATCTCACTGACTATGCAAATGTGAGATGGTTGAGCAGAGGAAAAGTTCTGAAATGTTTTACCTATTTGCTTCCTCAAATTCGAGATTTTCTTGCTGAGAAACGTCAAATAGAAAAATTTTCTAAGATTGAGAATTCTTCTTTGCAGTGTGATTTATATTTTCTGTGCGATAACATGGCTCACTTGAATTAATTAAGCGTGAAGCTGTAGGGAAAGGGTTAAGTAATATATGAGCTGGCACAGCATATTCAAGTAGTGAAGTCGAAACTGGATCTAATTCTTGTACAAATTCGGAGGGGTGATTTGACCCATTTTGAAAACATTGTAACGTACTTATTGGAACTGCCCCTTGTTGGACGTCAATTGTGACGTACTGCTGGAATGCCTTCACGTTGAGCGCCATTTTATGTACTAACTTCACTTTGGTTTGAAGAATTTATATATTACAAATAAATGTTTTCGAAAATAGATACTTTTGTATAAACTTTAATGGTATAATGTATTACAAATCACTGTTGTTTGAAAAATAATAATGGAAATCATTTAGATAAAAACACCTTGGCCGTGATTCCAAACACAACCAAGCTAACATTATCAAACTATACGAGATTCGTGCTGTTTTGTATTACACATCTCTCTCGTCTCTCGAAAAAGAGTAGAATGACGCGTCTACCAAGCTAACGTCCTCTCGAGTCGAGCCGTGTAAACCCCGTAGTTCACACCCTCGAACCCAGACCACTCCTTGCTTTCTTTCCATCGACCAATGGGGTTAGTTTTTAATTAGCGCACATTTAAGAAAACAGACGCATTACTCTGCACCTGCTATTTATTTTACTGCGCAAATACAACCCGGAAGTAAAAACCTTGTTTCTGACACGTGCAGTTAAAATAAAAGAAAAGAAACATGGCCGTAGTCTAGAAAAGATGAGTTTACTTTATATTAACTGAAAAGAAGAAATATTAATATATTTACTTTAAAATATGATCTCGAATATTAAAAAGACAGGAAAAATCGATATCATTACAACATAACTATATTTTTTAGAAAAAAAATACGAGTGTGGTTTACTTGACGTGAAGCGGCCACTCTACTTAAACTGGATTAAAAACCTGACCCAGAAATTTAAATCACGTTTCTCTGATTTCAATGTCTTCAAATTAACATTTTAATTATTCCATGATCCATTCCATTTTGATGTTACAATTCCAAGCAAAGATATTTCCACCTTTATTTATTTGGACAAGCATGGTCTTGAAGATGATTTGCTTTCTCTTTACAGTTTGAAACACTTGAAAATGTATCTGAATTCTTCAGTCACGGATATGTGGAAATCTATTCTGACTGACAACAATCTCCTAACTTTGAAATCTGGCATTTCAAAATTATTGCCCATGTTTGTATCATCGTAGGTGTGTGAATCGACGTTCTCTACGATGGGATTCATCAAGTATAAAAATTAATTAATGTGAAATTAATAGAGCACACAATACTTCAACATACTATATTCACAACAGGCAAAAACTTAAAATTTCAGCTTAAAATACAAGATTAATCAGGGAAAACGTACTATGACACCGAGTAAAATCGGGCGAGTACTTGCACGAGATTTATTTAAACTATATTTCTCAATTAATGTTCAGCTTTTCAATCTAATAAAAATGGTTCAACTTAAAATTAAAAACTAATAGATCACATGACACCTCTTGACGTTAACGTAATCTATTTACATAAACATGTGACAACTTTGGTATATATTCAAATGAAAACGGCGAGTTTATTCAGAGAAAAAGGAAATTTACAACAAGCACAATGGAATAAACATCGACATGAGCACACATATGTTTGCAGAGAATGTCGGTCGAGCTGATGTGCTAAAAGTGCGTAGTGTGCATGATTAAACTTGCACTCTTTGTGCAACTCTATGTATAGAAGCGACTTATATAAGTTTTCCGTGAACCAACGAAGTGACAAGAGCATAGACACGCGAAATTCGAATGCATGCTTGTACTTTTATATCTATGTTCTAGATATATCCCTATAGCATTCGCAATAACGCAACCTATGTGCCTTTTTTTAAATTATATTACCTGTAATGAAACAATGTATTTCGCGTGTGCAATGTGACAGAAAAAATTTTATTTTATTAAACGAATATTTAAATTCATACATTTTTTAAGAACTTTGGCGCCCCAGGCCGTGGCCCTGCTGGCCCGCCCTTTGGATCAGCCCTGTTTATAATGTTTCTACAACAATATATAGGTTATACCTATTATCTCGTTTCACAAGTCTTACGAATTTTTAGTAAATGTCTATTTTAAGATAAGAGAAGGAGAAAGCCTGTGCGGTGGACGTACCATTTACTCGTATTTGATTTTCATTCTCGTTCTCAAATTAAGTTTACTAGTGACTAATTTTAATTTGTTTGTCTTTCGAAAAAAAGTATTTAAGGGCAGTTTACTAATGACAAATATTAGAAATTTTGACTTTATAAATGTGAACTTTGGATTCAATATGTTTTGGACAGCCCTAACAGTAAAAAAATACCAATTTACGGATTATCAGTAATTTCTATTAACCGGATTGGACCTTTTGACTATTCCATCTAAATTATTATGAACAACCGCTATCCATATCGTAATTACTGTAGGTCTATTGAACATTGTTAAGAAGATGTTATTTGAATTTATATAAATATTTGAGCAGAAAAAATAAAATGTCAACCCCTGAGGTATAATATATATTTTTATTTATTATTTAGCATCGGCGGCATAGCACTCCTTCGGGTCAAGTGTCCCAGGTAGTCGACCGCTACATCCAACATTTGAGGTGGGGGTCTACCAATAAGGTTGAAATCTACGAAATATAATGAAATATTGGAAACAGAATATTAAAATTCTGTCAATAATCTTGCAAAGTCTGAAAGGATAGATAGATGTTGTGAACAAAAATATATTACTCTTGACCTGCTGTTTAAAACGATTCTAGCGCATATATAAATTCACCAGCCTAAAAATGCTTAAAAAAAATTCCCTCTCATTTGTTTTTAGATAATCACGCAGCCCTGTGTTTACACTTTATTGTCGGTCACAGGTCACAGCTGTGAAATGTAAAGCAGCCAGCAAGTACATCTGTCAAATTTAATTTCTCTACGATCATGACATGTGGGATTGTGTATTTGTTTCGATCTTATCTATGATAAAAATGTGTGATAATTCCATCTGTTAAGCTATGCTGCTTTAACATATATTGTCTACCTACGGTAATATTTTATAATAATTTTTAACCTAATTTCTAACCCAAATCAGAAGTTTTTCTATTGATAAAATCTTCATACATTTTGTGGAACACTTCTCTTTATAATATATCACTTTGAAAAAATATTCCCCAATTTTAGGCTACTTAATATTATGATTTATTTTATAAAATTTTACTTATTACTCATTACATTAATTATTGAGTCTATACATGGTTCTTTATATTATGTTATCTTATTAAAGCATTTAGCAAATTATTTTAAAAATAAAATCTTAACTACATTATATGATGAATTTAAAGTTGTATTGGTCGCCGTTGACCAGAATGTAATTGGGGATCAGTGCACGCTGAGGGCAAGATACTTTAATTTTTTTCAATGTCATACAATAATAAATTTTATATTTTTAACCATTCATAAAAACAACAACAAAATTTCTAATGAAAACATTTGTATAATAATTATACATTTTTTTGTTTTAAAAATATTAAGAAGATCACCTATATTTCATAGGAATGTTAATATATATTATATGAAGTGTAAAACATAGATAATTGCAAATAATATGATGTGCCATCAAATGTATTTTAATACACATCTAGTTAACTTTTTTTTTACTACAAACTATTCCAAACGAACAAAACTTAACCTTTCAATTTTAATTGAAACGTGTAATTGTCTACTTGAGGTAGTCTCATCAGAAGATGTAGAGATTTTCAAAAATTAAAATAATAAAAGAGCATGCCATTTTTTCACTCACAAGAGCTAGGCTTGTTACTTAAAAAGGAAATTGTAATTGGTCATGTATATTAATGTTAAATTATCATTGTGTTATAACTTATAGTTTAGCATGTGTAGACAACTCGAATCAAGTGTGTTTTCTTTATTTTATTTTTAATTACATAGAATTATTTTACAATATATAATTTTATCATCATTGGAAATTTTCTTTTGTTGTGTGTATAGATGTTAAAAAATATACTGTATCATTTATAATTACTATGTAATATGATTTATATGCTTAGCATCCATATTAGAAAAAAAATTATCTCGCTCTCCTTTGAGCATTGGTGAGTGTTTATATGATGCTAGATGTAGTAGGCATACTTGTAATAATATGAGCTCAGCACTTTTAAAAATTCACATTCAAAGTAAATTGAATAAAACTTGCAAGGTTTAAGTAAAATTCATCTAAAGCTATTTGTTAAAGTGACTGCATAAACAATTTAATACAATGGCCCTACAATGTGACTCAGAAAGTAATAGGTGCATAGATTCGATGAAAGGAATATTAGGCCTTAATCACACAAGCTCAACAATAGTCCTATGGCCGGGGTTCAATCCTCGGTCGCAGCAAAGATCTATCTGATTACCAAACCCTTCCTTCACCTCTGACAAGACATCTTGTGAATGTGGAGAATGCCAGGCCTCCACCGTGGTTCGGATTCCACGTTAAACTGTAGGTCCTTCATTTCATCTCACAATCACCCTACCACTACACATTAGCATAAGTGCGTATAACCCGAACTGGTAGTAAGACGTGGTGCTAATAATAATAATAATAATGTATCTCTTTAAGGTTGTGCTACACTGTACTTCCTTACTAGCCACTACTTGAGTAGCGGCAAGTAGACCTAAGAGTGTATAACCCGAACCAGTAGTAAGACGCGGTGCTAAAAAAAAAAAGTAGGTCGAAGTAGAATAGTGCGACAGAAAAAAAATGGATACTAGCACTTACTGGCGAGTGGAAAACCAGTAGCTAGAGAAGTTGGACGTGTTTAACTTTTGGCACTACTTACTATTCAGGAGCCGACCTTAAGAGTCAAGTGACTCACTCGCAGCTAGTGAATAGTGCTTTAGTCGCCCGCTGTAACAGTGGAATCACAGTGCAGTAGCAGATGTAATTCATCACCACGTGGTTGTATTGGTGTGTGCTGTATATATTTTGTGTCGAAATACCATACACACAACCATATGCTTTTCTGTACTCACTGCTACTAATCACAGGTACCTTAGCACAAAATGACATAGAAATAGCTGGAAAATGTAGTAGCTGTTACTTTGTAGCGGCTAGTGAAGTAGCACAGTGTGAAACAGCCTTTGGTATTTTGTTAAACCAAATTTATTTCTTGCAGGTAGTGAAATTAGACAAAATGAACAGCTCTAAGGTCGACTCATACAGCGATGCTTGGCCCATATGGAACTGGGAGGAAATGTGTGGTCCAGGTGGTTTAATCTTGTGGTCTCCCAAACACCATGACCTTGGAGTATGTTTCCAAGAACTGTGCCTACAAGTGCCTGCGCTTACTCTACTTGCTGTCTTCTCAGCCTACTTTTGTGGCCAGAGAAGCTATTGGACTATCGATGGCCATAGTCGTTACACTTGGGTCCTCATTATACGAGGAATTACTACTTTCTTAATGTCCGCATCACCAATATTACGGATCTGCTTAGCTATCTCAATATTTCCGGTCTCACTAAATCCTGTAGACTATCTTTTAGCAGTAGTTGAGAGTATGACATGGCTAGTTCACCTTTGCTACATTTTCACGTTAAAACATCGCATCCGCTCCACTCTGCGGGGGCCTGTTTCTTTATGTGTATTATGGACGTTAAGTTTTGCCCTTTCCATTGTGTACCTGAGGTCACATTACCTTGTTTATATAAACAACACAGTGCCCGAGTTATTGTTGTTTATTAAGCAGTGTTATGGATTCAGTATTTTAAATATGGTTCTCCAGAGTGTCTACCTAGTGACGTTATTGCCCAGCGATGTGCCCTCAAGAGACAATGTTGAGCTATACACACAAAGCTCCGAGACTCAGGCTCTTCTAGGTGAGAAGGGTATATTACATGTAAGCTTATACAAAACCTGTGTGTGTGGTGACAACTACAGCGTTATTCATGTCAACTGCTCAGAAAGGTTAAATGCCCCTTTTGATGATAACAATTACAATATGTCAACTACTGCAAAACATAACACTTCTTAGCTTATAAACAAGAAAATAGATCCAGTGGCATTTTTTAACTAAAAAATAAGGTTCCATCATAGGATTCTCTCTCTGACTGGTTGGAAGTTTATTATAATCTTATAAATTACAAACATTTTTGACTTCTTTTTTTAACTTTTTAGACCACCAGGGTCACATTTTGTGATAGACACCAAACCTACAATATTTCACTGTGATTTAAATGTATAACTAGGTAATTCATTGAAATCAAGTCTGTGCGAATCCAATAATTTTAATCTTTAATTAAATCTGAATCTTTACTTACTTGAATCAAATAGTTTAGAATTAATATGTTTTATATTGATTCTGAATCGAGTATATTACTATCAATTTTTTTAATTGAATCTGAAATAAATATTTTATAATCAATTTTTTTTAATCTAATCTGAATCAAATATTTGGCTAAATTGTATAGGGCCTACTCTATATTTGAACTTAGTCATACAAAATTTACAAGTTTCTATAACAACTTCAAAGAGTCGAAGTATTTTTAGATTTAAATAAAGAGCAAACTTTCTTCAAATAAAAATGTAGGATGTACTTGGATTTGAAATTTAAAATCCTATAGATCGTAAGACTCAGAATCTCAAATCAAATATGTATCCTAGAATGATACAAACCTTGATTCAAAATTTTGGAGCTTTGTACAGGCTTAATCAAAATGCATTCTCGTTACAAATCTCATTTCATCAGGGAGCGTGTTTATGAAAGGTTCCTCTTCTTGCATGTAATCAACCCGTGGGTTGCAGGCTCCCCTCTCCTGAATACATACAGCCGTTTCCGTGAGGAGCAAGACCCCTTGTACTTGGGCGTTGCCATGGAAGACACCACCTTCTTGTCCAAACTCATCTTTCACTGGGTGGCCCCACTCATGAAGAAGGGGGTGGAAGGAAATATCCGACAGACGGATGACCTGTATGACCTGCCTGCGAGTTTGAACCCAGCCTATCTGGGCAACAAACTATATGGAGCCATGTCGAGACAAGCGGTAGTGGAACCGGGTAAGTCCTTGCTTTCTAGAACCATCACAGATTAAAGATGGGGGAAATGTAGTTTTTACTCTAATGTCCTTACCCGTGTGTGGTAAATTGACCATTTTTTCTTTGGCATTTTCGGGGAAAGACATTTTAAAGTCACTGCTGGAAGCCAAGAGTAGGTAGTTGATTTTTTTTTAACACCGTGTCTTGCTACCCTTTCAGGCTATATGCATATTTAATAATCACGCTAACAAACTAGGAATGAGTAAGGTGGAACCAAGAGGAAGCGTACTTATATTTATGTGGAGGAAGAGAGGAAAACCACTCTCATTACACCCGGCCAGGATTTAAATCCTGATCTCCTTGTCATCAGCAGTTTAGTCTATTAGGAGAGAAATGACAGACCATGCGGCCTTCAAGGCAGGTGAACTAATGTTAAATATGTTGTTTCATTACATCTTACTGCCTGTATAGGCTATCCACTTTTTAACTACATTAAGGGTAAAAACATGCCTAATATGTTGGGGTGAAGATAGATGTCGGGTAAATATACCGAGCAACTCGACCCTCATTGCGAATCTCGTCACAGACCATGGAATATGAAGCTGAATGTTGGCCTTAAATCAAACTCCAAATGACTTCTAAATACATTTTCTTTTCAAATTTAGCTTCGGGAGGCGTCGAAATGTCTGAAACAAATCTGGCAAGGACTATTTTAAAGTATTTCAAGGGACATCCACATTTCAAAAATGTTTAGTGTGGACCACTTTCTAGCTTCTAGAGAACCTTTTATTCTTATTACTAACATTCAAGGCAAGGATTATTCAAAATAGCTTCTAGAGGTATCCAATTTTCAAAAATTTTCTCAAGAGGGTCACTTCAGATAGCTTTTATAAGCATTCAAGTTTTTAAAAATTACTAGAAAAAGACTACTCCAAATATCATATAAATATTATAACTTTCAAAAGGTTGAGAGGTGGACCAACACAAATACCTTTTAATGACATCCAATTTTAAATTGGATAGCACTAGCTAAATATAGGGATAAGTGGCGCATTTGTAAGTGCGGCATTGAGCTTTCGTGTTTCTAATGCCGTAGAGTAAGTAAGTAAGTAAGTTTCAAATTATAAATATAACCAAACAATTATGATAATATTTCATCATGTTATTGTGGTGTGTTTCAGTAAGTAATAGCCACACAGAGGACAACACATTGCCAGCGGTTACTTATTCAGAACTTTCTCTTCTGCGAGCCTTGCACTCGTGTTTCTGGATACAGTTCTATGGTATCGGGCTGTTGAAATTGATAGCCGACTGTGCGGGATTCTTAGGACCACTCCTCCTCAACCGTCTGGTGACATTCATCGAAAACAAGAATGAACGGATTGAGTATGGATACGCTTACGCTGCTGGACTGTTTGGGGTCACCCTACTTAGTGAGTGTTCCATAAAAACCTGACCAATATGTTCTAATAATGGTGTATTTCAATTAATTTGTGTGATTTTCAATGTATCTTATTACAGTAGAGTCTCAGAAACCCAACCTTCTTTGGACTGAGATGGTGTCGAGTTATTGAAATATCGAGTTTTACCAACGAACTTGTATAAGATATATGTTTACTATGTCATATTTATTAAACAAGGATGAATCACAGTACAGTATTGAATATTATATGTACAGTTGTACTGTACTGTAGTATTGTACAGTACAGAAACAGTAATATATGTACAGTACAATATATTACGTGTTAATATAATGATGTATATACATACATGTAATGTACATAAATGCAGTATGGTACTGTACATATAATATTGTATTGATTCGAATAACACGTTACTGAATTGGAAAACTAACAAACACAGCACTTGTAAAAACACCACAGCATGACTGTTCCACTAGAGTTACACAGACAAACTGAGAGGTTATACAGTTGAATTACCTTGGATCATGACCTTTCTCATCTCTAATTAGTACATATGCAGTAACCTAAACAAGTAAATGCATTGCTTAAAAATGCTTATGGGTGTTTTTTTTTTAATATTTCAGCATCAATTTGCACATCTCACTTCAATTTTTTAATGGCTGAAGTTGGTCTCAAAATAAGAGCAGCCATTGTGACAACAGTTTACAGGAAAACTCTCACAGTTAGTGCAACATCACTCACAAAATTCAGGTAAGCATATTTCTCGCATGTAAAAATAAGAAAACTTCACATTTCATGCATATATTTTGGGATGTAAGACATCTTTATTGCTGAGGAAGCATACTTCTTTTTTTTAATCTTTGTGGTTCTCCAGTTTTACTAACCCCAATAAGCCTCCAATAGCTGACCTGTTACAACCCAACTGAAAATGCCCAGGCCAGACATCGGACATCGGAGACCACACTCAAAACTCATTTCACATTTTGGGCACTGGGTTAATTTATTCTTTAATATGGTATTCCTTTACAGCAAATATCACTTTTACTTTTCTCATTTTATTCTTTAGAGAGTCTTGATTATGTAGACCTAATATATTGCCAAGTAAGTGACAAGTCATTTATTTCTTTCTTATAATTGTACTTTCTGGTGTTCCATTAATTAACTGTAAACTTTTTGTTGCTTTCAGTATTGGAGAAGTTATGAATTTCATGAGCACAGACACGGACAGGATCGTCAATTCTTGTCCTAGTTTTCATGCTCTCTGGAGCATTCCTTTCCAGGTAAAAATACATAAGTTTTATCTTCAAAGAAAATATTTCAATCCCAGGCCAAACTATTACTAAAAAAATAAGTATATTCTAATCTATCTTTAAAAATTACTATAAAATAACTCGTTAAGAATATTTTTTTTCACTCTTACTGTGGATTCACACGTTCGCCGAAAAACTGATGCATAAAATAAACGTGGTCACTTGACCAGCTCTAAGCCAATCACAAGTTTTCTGCCTCATCAGCACGAGCTGTTCTGCTAAAGTTCAACTCATCTCTACTTCATTTCCTCTGCTCGAGATTTTCGGCACAGGAGAACCAATCAAATTTCAGAACAATCTAGTTCAAATCAATGCGCTTCAATCAGGAGAATGATCTAAAATATATATGTTTATCCAATATAAAATAAAATATGTTGATAATCATTTGTTTTAAGTTAGTGTTATAATGCATCATGGGTCAACTTAAAGTGTGTGAATTATTGCGCAGATTTTGCTTTCCATTTTCGGTGAATGTGTGAATTAAGCTTTAGAGAATAAAAATTATAAACAAGATAAACATACTTTGAATTAAAATTGGGTGTATATCTTTACTCATCTATAACTCTCAAAACGGCTGAATGCTGATCTGTATTATGGTGGTAGTTATAACTGATAGTAAACTATACTATGTGGAATAAATTGAAAAATTACACCTGGACTCGGAAATTGAACCTGGGACCTTTGACTTAGAGTGCCAAAGCTTTGCCACTGAGCTATCCAAGGATTGTCCCATGCTCGGAGTCATTTATTAGGCAGAGTCTGTGATGGAGGTGTGATTATCATTAGCTACTAAGAGCTATCATTGATATCACAGCCACCGGTGACTCGGTTGTGGCTTTATGCAGCCAATGGTACAAATATATTGCACATTCTAAGTGAACCAACCTGTAAGAAAAGATGCTATACAATTAATTATATATAAAAGGGGAAGCTTGGGATATGAATTAATAAGTACTGTATAATCTGTAGGTCTGATTCTTTTGGTGGCAAACCAATTTGGGAATTCACATGGCGATTTTACTGATTTTCACTATATTTTTATTGACTGTTCAGTCAGTTTTGAGCACAGTATGTGCTCAGTCCTACATTTTAAATCAAATTGATTATATTGAATGCCATACACGTGATGAACTATAAACTATCGTATTGTTTATTAATACAGTGTAGAAAAAATGTACAAAATTTAAAGTAATTGATAGTGAAGGAATACAACCTGAAAGGATAGTTAATCTAGGCCTAGATAGAAAAACACACTTTTCTCTTCATTTCTTCTCTTCTCAAACTATTGCACTATATTACAACACATGTCAAACATTGTTGAATTTTCAGAGATATTCCTTTATCATTAGAAGAGACACATTGAAAACACTAACAAAGAAACAAACAAAGATATGTTAAATAAATATGTACTGTATTATAAGCTCTATAAGGGGTCGGCAAACTTTTGTGAGGCTCCGAGATTTATTTAAAAATTTATAAAAGATCTCACTGTCACCCATCATTTCTCCCTTCTATGTTTGATTTTTTGACTTATACCTTTCTTCAATTAAATATTTGCTCAAATACTAGTGTCCCCACTTTTATAAAAAAAAAACAGGAACAATGAAACATATATTATTATATTCAAGGTAATTTGTCACACTCCAATATTATTTGAAAGTACATGATATATTTGTGAGCTTAAAAGACTCAAAGATCATCTTTTAATGACAATTTAATTTTCTTATGCGATCAACTAGAAATTGCTGCGAGATTGGCCGGTCGATCGGGTTCGACTATTTGCCGACCCCTGAGATATACTATTATTTTTAGTAATGCACAGAACACTTACCTGTAAACAGTAAGGTACATCATTTTAGTTCCTTAGTTAACAAATTTTGGATTATCTAATATAGGTTGATTAATAAACATATGTCATATACTAACTACATTCATTCATTGAAGCCAAGGCTTGTGCAAATCAGAAATATTGATATTTTTTACAACTCTTAGAAGCTTTATCATATTTATATGTATTAATGTATATAAAGAAGGAACTATTGCAACTTGTTTGAGTATTAATAAATTCAACTTAATGTTCATAGTACATAGCTTTATGGTACACAATATGGATTAAACATAATTTTGCTGATTCTCACTTTTTATTTTATTGGATTCTCTTTGTAATTAATAACTTTTAATTTTTAAATCTTAATATTTGATTAAATACATGGCTAACTTGGATCAAATTACCAAATATTTTACATAATTAAAATTATTTCAGAGCTCACCTAATTTACTCACTTGTAAACAAAACAATTAATGAGTAATTATACTCTCGTCCCTGTAAAATAAAAATACTGGACAAATCTTGAGCAAGCAACATGATTGTTGTTTTATTGCTTAATACTTGCTTTCTTTTCAACAAGATTGCGGTAACTTTGTACCTGTTGTACAACCAAGTTGGATTGGCGTTCTTGACGGGCGTAGGTTTCACACTCATTCTTATCCCTATTAACAAGTTGGTTGCAACAAAAATAGGTAAGTGTGCAAAATTGATTTAATATTTTAGAAGTACAACTAGTTATATGAAGGAATTGTAACAAGACATGGTATTAAATAAAATTGAGCACAAAAGGCAATAAAATATAGACAAAGTTTTTAAAGGGAAATCTAGGGGGGTGTGAAGCTTTGAAACTTTGACTTGGCTTTGAAATAAATATATCAGCTTTGTCTTTGATTTGGAAAAAAAAAATCTGGCCTCGAGAATTGCAAAGTTTTACCATTGAAAGGTAATAACTCAATGTATGGCCATTTTTTGCTTTTCTGAGCTGTTATGTCTATTCAAAATCAATAAATATATATATATATATATGGAAAAAATATGAAGTCATTGAATTTTTAAGTTAGGTTTATAAAACAAAATATTATAAACATTTGTGCAATAAAATATTTTTCTATTGATTTATTGCATACAATTATATAAATAGCCACAGTAATTTTTTAAGCATAAAACAACTAACAAAAAGTATTTGAACTTTGATTTGGCTTTGAAAATATTTCATATACTTTATTCAAGTTTGCTTTGAATTGAAAAAATGAGCTTCGCACACCCCTAAAGGGAACTAAAGGGAACTACACACAGTTAACACTAAGATATGCTTTTCTAAGTAAAAACTAGTCCTAAAAGTCTTACACAACCTGATAGCAACTTTTTCATATTTTTATAAACCAAATGTACCTAAATTTTTTCTTTAATAGTTTTAGTCATTTAAAATCACTATTTTTTCTAATTTTGAATAACTTTTGATATAATGTTGTGTAAAATAAGTTCAATCTCTGCTAATGTTGGCGTCTAATAAAATTAATGTTTCCTCCACCAGGGGAGCTGAGTACCAAAATGATGTCCAGCAAAGATGAGCGAGTGAAACTAGTTGCAGAGGTGCTTCAGGGAATTCGAGCAATCAAATTTCATGTGTGGGAGGAGCACTTTCTCCATAAGATTAATCGTTAGTATCTTCCCTCAATCTAAAGCATTGTAACCATCCACAATAAACTAAAACTATTCTGTTAACTGTTAAAAAAAATCAAATATATTTTATTTTATATTTACCTTTCTGTCCGGCTGTATTTGAGGCTATAACTAAAACGATTTGATGGATTTTGTTCAAACTATGTATTTAGATGGCATATGGTCTTATCTCAAGGTGAAATCATGATTTTAACGGATTTTGTTCAAACTATGTATTTAGATGGAATATGGTCTTATCTCAAGGTGAAATCATGATTTTAACGGATTTTGTTCAAACTATGTATTTAGATGGCATATGGTCTTATCTCAAGGTGAAATCATGATTTAAACTCTAGCTATAGTTTGATGCCTCAACTCGGTGAGTAGCATGTTTGCCTACAAAGCTAAGGTTCCCAGGTTTAATTTGATTGAAAAGTGTCTCCTTTGCGAAAAGTGGGTTTCCCCTTTCACATTTATGAATTTATGGTCAGAGAACTAGGTGTTGTGTCTGTTCTAGATTTAAGTTAGTTTATGAGTCATGTGCTGATCTAACTGTTTGGTTTATAAAGTTCAAGTTAAATACCTCTAATTGTTTTTTTAATTGGTTAAAAAAGTTAAGGATAGTTTCCCACTGAATGATTTTTGAAAATTGGAAATTACGCTAGCAATTGGTTTTTGTTGGGCATTTAGGGAGTGATAGAAAAGGCTAGTGTTAATGCAGTTTTTACAGTAAAACAATTTTTTTCGACAAGATAAATAACATTATTTTTTCAGTACTAGCATTGAGTTTAATTTTCTTCACATGGTGATATCAATATTATTCGTTAAATTTCTGTCATGAACACAGCGGCATTAGATGAGAAACTTTTTAAATCAAGAGAAAAAGTTGTTAATAAATCCCAGGGCACCCTTGAAAGATAATCAACAACTATTTGTATCACCGTGGGAAGAAAATTAATTTATGTTTGTATTGAAGCAATATTTGATTTATTTTGACCAAAAAATGTTTTGATACAAAAACACTTACATTTTCTCATGTCCCCTATGTCCGCATTTTAAAGTGTGTTTCTGGGGATGATAACTAACACTGTAACACAGAGTAAATAACACATGTGTGACTGTGAACTTTGATTGTTAAAGATGGAAGTGTGGAGAATGTTTGAAGAAAAGAAGAGAGAGGTTTATTTGTTCTCTATCTTATCTATTTCTATCTATCTTACATTAAAATTAGGGATGAAGCCCTTGAATCTTCAACTCCTTTGTTTCCTTAAAGATATTCAAAATTCGAGGATTTGAGAAACTGAGACTCAAATCCTTAAAAAAAAAAGTTCCAAATTTTTCAAGTGAAATTTGTTGTAGAGCTTTAATATTGCTTTAGTGGTTCAGAAATAAATATAATTATAAGACGAACCTAACAACCAGGACCCAGACCAGTAATTTAACAAATAACTGAATGTATGAATGTTATAATGGATTAATTATTATAAGGAAGAATGTTAATATTTGTATTTAATATTATACCATCGTATTTAAATTTCACCTAGTATTCCTCATTTTTTATAAAATTCATATTTATAAAATATTAGATTTGGCTAACTCTGATTACAATATTGCACAATTTTTCCAAGTTGCTTTCAAAATATATCAAAAATAAAGTTTGTGGGCTTGTGACATTTCAGTTATTCGAGACAAGGAACTAAAATACTTGCGAGGCCGCAAGTATCTTGATGCAATCTGCGTGTATTTCTGGGCGACCACGCCTGTCCTGATTTCTATACTCACCTTCACCACATACGTCTTGATGGGCAACAAGCTCACTGCAGCTACAGTGAGTTACATCCTTCAGTGAAACAATTGTTAGAAAAACACAACATAACTATATCAAAGTGATTGAAATATAAGAACAGATACAGTGAGGTAGGTTGCAGATCACCGTCATAAAGCAAATCACATACTTTTTTTTACTTTTCAGTGCATATAAAATCTTAAAAACATATTTTACACACAATCATTTATTAAGGTCTAAAAAAATATCCAAAAGTAAATATAATACATTTCCAAAAAATGCTACAGTACTGCATTGCTAACCTTAAAATTGCAAAAATCCCCCTTGAAGGCAAGGCAGGCACAAGCACTAATTAAAAATGCCATACTGGTGAAGTGCTCTAAAGCGAAGTACGCCTATATTTATATTTAATTTTAACAAAAACAATAAACATAAATCACAAGATTTGCTGTGAAACCAATTAAAAATGCGTTTTATCCATTAGATTAGAATTCAGTTGAGATCGCTATTTTTTCTATGAATCCTTATTCCAAAACATAAGAGGTTGATGTTCTCTAATTTTTTTCTAATATCCTTCCTCTTCACCTAAATTTTGATTTTATTCATACTTATTCAGTAACTATAGACTTGCCAGAAAAACGTAGGCTATATCTGAAAGTTCACATTTAAAACACTAATTATCACACCATCACGTTAATTTTTAGGGTACATCAGACCCTTTCTTCAGCAGAAAAGAGAACATAACACTGACTAGAAAATGACTAAAGCTTATAATAGTTTTTTTTATCTACACGTCTTACTACCTCTTCAGTCTATACTCATTTATGATCATTACTCAAATGGTGTAGGGATAAGGAAAGAAGCATTTTAAATATAATCAACCCACATTTGCTTCGAAGGAGGATGGGAAACCATTAAGAAAAAACACAGACTTGACCAGGATTTGAATCCTGATCTCGTCTTCACTGGGTTAGTCTAACATGAGTGACACCTTAGACCATTCATCCACCAAAAAGGGTTTGATCATAGTTTTATTTAGCATTGCATCATACTACCCATTCAGGTTAAACGCTTATGCACTAATTACACTAATGGTTTTAGGGATCGGGGAGGTTATATTTATAGAAAATGTAGCGGCATTTGTGTGTAAAATCATTTTGGAAAAAAACCCTCAGTACACCTGACCAAATACGAAACGCAATATCCCTGTCATCAGCAGTCTTGCCTAATACAAGAGTAGCGTGTTAGACCAGACCATGCGGCCACCAAAGCTAGTTTGATCATATAGTTGATTGAATCCTTTGGTTATCTGTTTATATATATGTTTTGATTCATAAGTGTATTTAAATTCTAAATCTGCCTGTTTGAACCATGACTATGAATATAATATCCACTTTTAATGTTGTATAACCTGACTATGCATGGAGGAAGGTAATTTGATTGGGTGTAATGTTTATTTCCTACCACATTTTGCCATAACCACTCAACCGATTTTGACCAAATTAAAACTAATAAGATCCTTCAAGTCTCATTAGTGTTCTTAGATATGCTAGTCTCTTATATAACACATGCATAAGAGCACAATTTAATGGCTTGAGGTGTTAATTTTTTGAATGTGACGAGGCAGGTATGTGTTGTTTTCTAACATTTTCACAAAAGTTTCACTAAGAATAAGAATATAGAAAAATTAGTCAAAAATCAAAAAGCCAGACTGTGAAAAAAACGTAACAAACTAAAAACAGAAAAATAAGTTTGGGGTATTTTCTTTTAACTTACAACTATGAGGTACTCACTCAAGTAGGTATTTTATTAGCTATAGGTATACATATCAACATTTAATGCTGTAGTCTGGCTCTAGGTATGTAGAGCATGTTAGTTAAGTACAGATAAGGGTGCCTGCCTCTCTACGGTATTAAAACTTTGATGCCCTGTAACTATTCACACTTTCCATATAAACCTCTAGGCTACATCTAATCAATACCTGTGTGAGTGGCTCATAGATTTAAGCTAAAATAAAATACCTAAAAATTGTTTTTATATCTTTAAGCGACTTATCAGAACTTTTCAAATTGGCATTGTTGATTTGAATCAATTTTCTCCAAATCCCCTTGCCACTGTCAAAAATATATTCATATAATTTTTTCCTTTACTATCATAATCATGTCATTATTTTTTCTGTTTTCCTCAATATGTATAGAATAAATGAATGTGTAATTTTGTTTTCTAGGTGTTCACCAGTATGGCTCTGTTGAACATGTTGATTGCACCTCTGAACGCCTTTCCCTGGGTGTTGAACGGGCTCATGGAGTCTTGGGTGTCTCTCAAGAGGATACAAAGACTCATGAAGGTACCTTACAAGTTTGGCATGGATGTACATAGAGTTTGCATATAAGCCAGTCCCTTTCGTATATAATTTATTCTCGAAAATATTACAAAAGTCGGCCGGTGTTTGAATTAAAGCTAGAGCTGTGTTGATTCCACTTTTTTACACAATAAAGCTTTTGCAATGAAATTAAAAATACAGCTTACATTGCTTACAGTTTACATTGCTCTCACTGGATAAAGAGTTAATGACTGATTCTTGAAGAAAATCGATTGTTACCACTCATTCCCTTAACCTATGTTTTGTTATATTGAAACTCATCAGGAACTTGGTTACAATTTTGATTTCATATCGCAACAATGTGAAAATGATTAAAATTGAAGAAAAAAAAATTATACCCATGTGAATGATTTAATGTTTGTCATATTTTATAATATTCAAATTTTAAAAAAAAATCTACCCATATTTGCCTACAATATAAAAATATTTCTCTCCCTAGATGCCCGACTTGGACCTGAAAAGCTACTATACAACTTTACCAAAAGATGAGTCAGAGCTAGTGGCTCTCATCAAGAATGGAACATTCATTTGGGGCTCTCAACACTCTAATAATGAAGAAATAACTTCTGCCAACTGTGCAATTTCTAACGTTAACCTCAGGGTCAAGAAGGTTAGTTATACCTACAGTAGTAACTAGTAGTGTTTTATGATGTTTTTATGAATACCAAATCCACTTTTTCAATTCAAAGGGAAGTTGAATCAAATAATATTATATACTCCTGAAGCCAAATTGAAGTTCAAAATTGTTATATTCTAAAACTTTAAGTATCAAATATTATTTACAAATTGTTACACTTCAAACATGATCAACATATTTCTGATAAATTAAGCTACTAACACAATTTAATTCAATTCATATTTTTGTCATGTGAACAATAATATGTGATGTATGATAGCATAAAATGACAAACATTGAACACAAATCTATATTTTAATTAGAAATATTTTTATTCGTGAAACTTCAATGTTTTTGAAACTTCACACTCCCCTACATGTACATCTGACACCCTGTATACTAGAATTTTAGACTTCTTGATTCCATAGATTTTCTAAGCTATTGTAATTTGTGTAGTCTAAGGTTTGTAGGGCTATGAAAGTACTCAAATTTCGAACTTCCTCTTGATGTTTATACAAATCAATTTTTAAAACACATTGGCAAGTACAGGTGATTTAATTTATTTGATATTGAATTGGAAATTTCACTTATAAATCATTTGATAACTTAACACTAAAACTATTTTTGACCAGTAAACTAATTCAATATTTTCATCCATTTTGAATTATCCTCAATTAAAGTTGTATTGCCATGAGTGCATGCCAAGATAATGAAAATAAAAGTCACTAACTGGATCACCAAATACTTAAATAATCATTATTTTAACTATTTTACATGTTCCCTTTCTAAAAAAAACAACTTCATATAAATTAAAAATGTAATATTGAGAACACATATCGACTGTTTTCAAACTCAAGATATATTCTAAAAATTTTAATTATATGTTCAACCAGAAAACTAGCATTAGTTAATATAATTATTTTGGTGAACCTGTCTAAAATCAGTGTTGATCGACATTGCAATAAATATTTTACCAAACTTACCACATTTAAATAAAAAAGAATTTACTATTTCATATTTTTTACTAAAAATATTATTCTAACCATCTTATTTTTCATTTTAAAGCATGGACATCAACTTTTATAAAATTAAAAGTTGAATTGAAATAAATGTTGTAATAAGATAATTCCTAGTGAGAGCCCATATTAGGTGCATGTACAACTGCACATAAAAGAATGGAATTGAAACAGAAGAAGTGATTATGCATGATTATAACATTAAGGACTAATAAACGAAACATGAAAAACTTCAAATTCATAACTGCTTGCGATTCTTAAGTTTTCTTCTAGGGTAATTAAAGTTATGAAGGCTTTTTTTGAGGAAATACTTGCGCATTAAAATGTCTGTTTCATTAACTTTTTTTGTAATATTTGGTGATTTTAATGTATTTTAAGATATTGATGTTGAATCCTTTTAAATTATTTTTTTCTATTATATTTCTTAAAGTGTTATTTCTAATTTAAAAACATATATTTGCATTTTTTTTAACTTTTATTCAAAAGTATTTACTATTTAAAGATGAGTGTCATTCTTATTTTAAGCACATGTGTTTGCATATAATTTTAAAATCTCACATTTTAAAGATTTGGTATTTACATTTCATGTTTGTTTTGACTTGTCATATTTTAATTTTTAAATTATGAATTTAATCAAATCAATTTCTGGAGCTTTTCGAAATACTCAACTCAAATGAAAAAACCCAACCTAGCAGACACTTATTGATTTGTTTTGAAATTTTTTGAATATATTTTAAAGAATAAACAACCAAAACAGAAAATAGCTGGATAAATCAAGGAATTTTTTGATGTCAGATCAAAAATAGGAAAAAATCAGCCGATTTTAATACTCAACTAATTCTGCACTTAGACATTTAAACAAAAGTAAGAGATTCTTTTTCTCTGTGTTAACAAAATGCATTGTCTAGATATAGCATTTTGCTAACATGAGATGGTTGTAAATTGTTTGTTTTACATAAAGACACAAAAAAATATCTAACACATTAAATTCTGTAACAGAACTCATAAGAATGAAATTCTCAAAGCCAGAAAGTGAGTACTTGAGACAATCTCCTAAATACATGTAATCAGTATATGATATTCATTTCTATAGTTTTTAATTGTATTGGTTTATAAATGCATGTATATGTTGCTAGGGTGAACTTGTCGGTGTCATGGGTCGTGTTGGCAGTGGTAAATCTTCATTATTTGCAGCACTTTCGGCAGAATTGGAAAAGATATCTGGAGTGGTTGCTTTGGCCAACTTGGAGGAAGGTCAGTCTATAAAGTCACCTTGCTCATAACAACTCTTTTTTTCTTTTCTTTTCTTTTCCTCACCGTATATTTGTACTCATTCAGGTTATATGCATACATTAATTACGCTAATCGAATAGAACTAAAGAAAGTCGAAATTTAGAAAAACGTACCCAAATTTGAATAGAAGGATAGTGGGAAATCATTTAGGTAAAAACACCATCAGTACACCTGATGGGGATCTGAACCTGATCACCCCATGATCAGCAACCCAGTCCAACACAATAGTGACCTCTTAGACCATATAACCACTGTCTCGACATGACAGATTGCCACTATGACACCGGGGTTGCGTCATATTTCCCATAATAAATATTGATGTCGAAGTTACAAAATTTTTTGAAGGGAAAGGAGGAAGGGGGTTGACTTAGTTTACTCATTGCGTCAAGTCTCCAACAAGATTTCAACGTAAGAGGAACCTGGGCAGGCTACCCAGGGTCTAGAGATAAAGCCCCAATCAATAAAAAAAAAAGAATAATTCCTCCTGAAATAATATTCTCTCGAGAGTGTCAGAAAGGACCAATGCCTTCAACTGGGCACTCCATCAGATATAAATTAACCCAACACTCTCCCATCAGGGATTCAAACCAAAATAAAATAGGGTAAAAAAATCAAATGAGTAGGACAGAACATTCTGATGACTTCATTGCCGAGGCAGAGGATAAGGTCACTGTTATGGGTAGGGGAGGGGGAGGAAGCAAACAAACAGGGAGTTAAGGTATTTTCACTAGCAACAAGATTAGGGAAGACTTAAGGTTTTCTAGGTTGGACATGCCTTGGTACTTAAGCCTCAAGGTCAAATACAGAGCTCAGATACCTTGATCACTCAGGTGTAGGTGTCTAAAATAATGAACTATTTTCTTATAGACAGATATACTATCTCTTTTCTTATTTTGAAGTACATTTTGTAAAAATGGATGAAGAAAATTTGAAACTGTAAAATATACATACACCACTTTTATTTTGATTTGTTACAACTTTTTTTAAATCTGTATTTCCATTTGTCTTTGGCTGTGATGAATGTTATTTATTTTTGGAGTCACCTAAATTTATCTTTCTCAAATATTGAGTATTCACTAATGCTTTCTGCTTTAAGCACATTTAATATCTGTAGTTAACTCCTAACTGACTCTTCTTTAAACTAATTGAATAGTCACTTATATAGTTAGAGCTGTAGTTTAAATTTGTGCCAATTGTAAACTTCACTTTAATTAATACATTGTAATACTTCAAGTTAATGTCGATACATCAACCATGAAATAAATTGTCATCAGACAGGGAGAAAAGCGCCAATAGACCAAATGTGCATATTAAATGCCATTTCCATAATTTTACAAAGCCTGAAAACATAATTATATTGTTTAGTTGATCTTGGTTTTATTGACAAATTTGGAGTGTATGTTAAGTAAAACATTACAGGTATGGGTTTGGTGGCTCAACAAGCCTGGCTTCAGAGAGGAACTGTTAGAGACAACATCTTGTTTGGGAAGAACTTCGATGATGTCAAATACAGGTGAGAATAGGTACTCGAATTTTTGAGCCAAGCTTCTAATAATTGGCTTTGACAGATTTATAAGCTTGACAATTTCATCTTCTTGTATAATGATGAAGGTACAGGAAAGATGGATAGAAATGGGTGGTAAGGATTGTTTTTTGTTTGTTTTTTCAAGAGGCAGACGTAAGTTGTTTGTATAGTGGTGGCAATGTAAAGTGTGAACTGTGTTCATATTTTCATTGTAAAGCCATATTGTGTTTTTTCCCTTTAATATGTTTATTTTTCTCTATTCATCTTTTCGGATCCTTCCAAATATAACAAAATACACCTCATAAAGCGGAAAAGGGTTTTCCTTAGCCTTACACAAGAATCTATATTTATATTTTCATTATACATTTTGCTATAAATAGAAGAAGGTACAGAAAATAGGAATTAAATTAAAACACATAAGAGGTAACAAATACAACACAGCTTTTACAATACAAAGAAGAACATGGTTGACACTTTACATTGTTGTCACTGTACAAAGAAGTAATGGCTCACATGTTTAAGAAAATCGATCACTGTAATCTATTCCCTTGACCTAGGTTTCATACTCTCACAACTTATGAGAAAATGCGCAACACAACTTCTTAAAAGAGCAAACCAAAGTTAATCTCAGTGCTCTTAGGGTAAAATGCTTGCTTCAGAACTCGATGTTCAATGTTCATTTGGTTCAAATCCAGCTGCTGTCAACTTTTTTTTTCTTCAAAAAAGTCTGTTGCCAGTGATTTGAGCCATTGACTCACGTTACTCTTCATATCCTTATCTTCTGCAAAATGCTGATAGACCATCCACTGTTTCATGTGCAGAAACAAGTAATAGTCGCTTCATCTTGGGCAGGGTCTGGGCTGTAGGTTGGGAGGTCCATTTTTGAGCTTTCACAAAATCCTGCAGCATATATGGCTTTTCCTCGTTTTAGAAATCCGATAAGCAAGACACCCTTCAGGTTTCTTAAAACTTTTGCCATGATTTTTTTTATGGAGCGTTCATGTTTAATTTTTTTAACTTTAGGGGATGTTGAATGGTGCTACTTCATTGATTGTTATTTTATTTCAACATTTGTGTACAAAATCCAAGTCTCATCACTATTCATAATAGGGGAAAACGCTCATTAAAATTAGGGATGAAGCCCTTGAATCCTTAAATCCCTTGTTTCCTTAAAGATATTAGAGATTCGAGGATTTGAGAAACTGAGACTCAAATCCTTAAAAAAAAAAGTTCCAAATTTTTCAAGTGAAATTTGTTTTGAGGCTCTAATATTGCTTTGGTGGTTCAGAAATAAATATAATTATAAGATGAACTTAACAACCAGGCCCCAGACCAGTAATTTAACACTTAACCTAATGTATGAATGTTTCAATGAATTAATTATTATAAGAAAGAATGTTAATATTTGTATTTAATATTATACTATCTTATTTAAATTTCATCTAGTATTCCTCATTTTTTAAGGTTAAAAGCCAGAGATAAAGAGATTATATAAACTATTAAGGCATCTCTTTGTAGAGCCGATACAAAACAAATAGCCAAGTCAAATATAAATTAAGTCAAAAGTGTGCTATGTGCACTCTGGGCTGTATCCGAATAGTCAAGTACACTTGACTTGATGCAGTCTTGATAATTTTACATTTCTCATGGTTTTCATAGTGAAGACTGCATCAAACTATTCGAACAGCAACACACTTGGACCCACAGTGCTGCTTCCTGCCGAATAATTTGTGTAAGTCATTGCTCAACAGACGAAACGATAATACTGCCAGTCAAACACCGCGCCAACGCCACATGGCTCGTAGCGTTCGTATCCATGGTTACCAACGCCACGAGAAGACTGCATCAGTCTAGTCCGCAACTATTCGGACAGATCTACACTTGGTCACATGATTGCCAATGCAGCTATCAATGCCACGAGCCAACGCGATGTCGCATAAGTAGACTATTCGGATACAGTCCTGGTTACCCTGAAAGGAATCACTCTTACCTTGACAGACTATACTATGGCTGTAGTGGAACACTGTAAGGCAAGCTTGTTGCCTTTCAAGTTAAACGAAGGGTACATTTAAAAGAAACTTATTTAACTTCTTTATTTGATAGTAGAAAGATTTTTATTTCTCTTTGGGATAGCATCAAGGTCGGCACCAAGTATATATACAGATTTGATAAAAATAGAATCAACAAAAAAGGAGGATTGACGCAAACAAAGAAGTTAAATTGGGAAATGCGTTGAGAGATAATATTAAGTTAACTTGTCAGAAAGAGTGTATATTTAGAGTGATTGTGATAAAACACTTGTATAAAATTACATTATAATACTATACACTTTAACATACATATTAAAAAATGTGAGTCACAGAAACATTACACAATCAGACTAAAAAACATCATGATATAAATATTAAGACATAAGTCAAATAGTCATTAAGAGCAATATAGTATTAAACGAAAACACTGAAGTTAGTTAACTTAATTAAAGATAGTAAAAAAGGTTTTGAGAATGATGCAAATTATGTTAATGAAACATGTAATTTGATTGATCTTGTCTTTCAGGAAACTTATGAGTTCACAAATTTAATACTACAAATTGTACGAGACAGAAGTCCAAAGATTAAAGAACATTAGAGGAAAATATAATAAGGTGTAAAAAAGATGTAAATATGTTTATAAATTAGAATTAATACAAATGATATGAAGATATAAAGAATTAGTAGAATAAAGTTGAATTCTATTCTTATCTGAAAAAAGTTTGATTCCCTTGTTCCTTTTAAATCTGCTGTGAGAATATCGACATGTTTCGGCGCTGCGATGGCACCATCCTCAGGTCTATA